>CAKNYM010049914.1:142295-161338 GCA_932195095.1 Andricus curvator
CAACTCATAGCATTCCTTATTCATAGCAGTTTTACGGCTCTTAATTATTACTAGATTCCTGGAAAATGTTTGAATGATTTTTTTTAAACGAATTTTTTAAAGAGAATATTTAAAAAGATTTCGAAACAAATTTTTATGTATAAATTAATGCTTCTTGCTTAAAATTGCTCAAAATGATATAATCTTGTAAATTTATAAATTTTTTCATTAATTCTTCAACTCATAGCATTCTTCATTCATAGCAGTTTTACGGCTTTTAATTATTACTAGATTCCTGGAAAAGGTTTGAATTATTTTTTCAAGCGAATTTTTTAAGAGAATATTTAAAAATATTTCGAAACAAATTTTTATGTATAAATTAATGCTTCTTGCTTAAAATTGCTCAAAATGATATAATTTTGAAAATTTATAAATTTTTCCTTTCATTCTTCAACTCTTAGCATTCTTCATTCATAGCAGTTTTACGGCTCTTAATTATTACTAGATTCCTGGAAAATGTTCGAATTATTTTTTTTAAACGAATTTTCTTAAGAGAATATTTAAAAAGATTTCGAAACAAATTTTTATGTATAAATTAATGCTTCTTGCTTAAAATTGTTTAAAATGATATAATTTTGAAAATTTATAAATTTTTTCATTAATTCTTCAACTCATACAATTCTTCATTCATAGAAGTTTTACGGCTTTTAATTTTAAAAATATTAATTGAAAAGTGTTAAAGGCTTCCATTTTATACGCGAAAATTATTGATCGTTTGAATTAAACAAATTTTAAGCTTTAATTTTGAAAGTTTAAAATTCAACATAATTTTAAATATATGGTGACCAATCGATTGCTATATATTTGAAAAAAACTTGAAACGTATGGTTTTTGTTTCTTCAATAACGATTATTCATTATTGTCTTTTAATATTCTACCGTTCCTCTCAAGTTTAAACATAGAAGCTTTGTTTTGTAATAGCGATCATGCACACATCTTAATTTAAAATTATCTCATAGCAATAATATAAATATTTGTCATCCTAGGTCGAAAAAGAACAACTTTTTGCTGCAAAACCTGTAAATTCCTGTAGACTCTTGTAGTTGTAAATTGTTGTAGTTGTAGTTTTTTTGTGAATTCTTGTCGAAAATTAAAACTACAATAAAGTACAACAATGCACAAGAAATACAGAAAAGTACAATATTCGTCTCAATAATAGAAAGAAGTTGTACTTTCCTGTAATTTTTGTTGCAATTTATTGTATTTATTTGTAAATTCCAGTCAAAATAGCTTTAGTTTTCTGTACTTTTCTGTAAAAAAATTTCCACCAGGGAAACTTTGAAGCCGCGCGCGAAGCACGCAATCAGAATGTGCCAGCGCATCGAACAGATTGTTTCAGATAGGATTAGCATAGCAAACTGCCAAATGATGAGATCGATTTGCAGTACCGTGATTCATGTTTTACCTTAGACTCAACTTTGAAAAGTACGGCACAAATTAATATAAAAAGTCTTACAAAAATCCTGTGAGGGAAAGAATTACGTCGCACGCGCTTGTTTGCTCTAGTACACACTACAAAGATCAATCACAAGTTTTAAATTAATTATTAAATTATCTGATGTATTCAACTCACCGACAAAGTGAAAGAGAAATGCTGAGGTCATCAGCAGAGTGGGGATGATGGTCCTCATCCTCCCAAAATAGAAGGACCAATTTCTAGAAGATTTTCCTGAAGACAGACTTCCTGTAGCTGACTGTAGACTTCCGGATGACGAGTGAAATAAAAGCCGAGTTTGGCGGCTCATATTCTGAAGCCGTTATCTTGTTTTTTTCCAAATTATCGTGACTACAGGAAACGAACACAAGCAAAGTATATGAAATTTTCATTGTTTGCGTAAATCTTTTTTATGTGTGTGGAATATTGCGTGATCTTGAGCTAATAAGCCTAACTGACTAATAAGTCAATATCGTGTACATTGTTAGAAATTTCTTGAACTAACAAGAAAAAATACTTAATGGCTTCACGAAGGAGGGCTATCACTAACTGGATATAATTTTCATACAAAATTTCATAGAATATGCTATTTTCAATAATACATAATAAACACTTTTTTTCTGAAAATAACATGAAAGTTGAAAAAATTCTGCTCCCAATGACACCAAAATGAAGTGCTTTTCTTGAATCTTTAAGAAGATATTTTTAACAAATCGAACTGTTTCAGTTTAGCTGAAGAAATGTTATTATAATTTCCCTACCTGTATCCAAAGTCTGAAATTTGAACGAAAAAATCGTCAAACTTCAAAAAGGCTTATACTCGAAAAAGAGAATTTGAAAGAATTATGAGTTGAATAATTATGTATAATTCATTAGATTTTCTTAAAATATACTGCAGAATTGTTTTGGATATTACTTTCATAAATAGCTAGCAATAATTTCAAGCCCACAAATCGCGCGTTCACCCATCTGGATTTTTATTTCCTAACGTTGCAAATAAAAACAATTTAGCAATTCATCATTCAACAAATTTTCACATTTTAGGTTTAGAAAATGTCTAAGACAATGAGCAGTAATATAATTATTGATTTCGAATAGAAAGCCCTTGAAACTCAAAACAGGAACACTTTTAGAAATCTTAAATTGAAGATTGGGGCATCCAGGAGGACGGTCGGATCTGACCCAGACCAGCCCCTTTTATTTTTTTATTCTCAGCCATACTGTTATTTAAATTTTCTTGCAGTAATAAATAAACAATAAATTGAGAACTTTATACTTTACTAAAAAACGTTAGAACGTTTTGACTTCTTATAAGTATAAAAAATTAAGCTTTTAATTTAGAGGAATGATTTTGATGTACAGATAGAATTATTTAATGTTTGATAAATAGCTAAGATCTATAAATGGAACATTTGCATTAGCGACTTTCATGATAAATTAACTTATATCTTACGGAGTTTATCAGAGCTTTCAAACAATGTAGAATTTTGAAGATCGTCCTTTTTTAGTAGTATCGACGTCCTTTATACGTGTAATGTTCTGGACCTTTGGTATATTGGAAGGTTTTATAAAAGTTAAATAATTATTATAAGGCATAGAATCTAAAGCATTTAAAAAAATATAATTATTAGGAAGAATTTACTTTGCAGCTGTATTGAGTTCGGCATATCTGGAGAAATTTCTGCTTCCATGTTGTTATTAACAGATGTTTCAAATGGCGTATTTTTTGAAGATCGACCTTTTCCAAAATTATTGCCATTTCTGTCCGCATTCTTCGGTTTTGATAGATCTGACGGCTTCAAGCCTTCAAAAGATCTGCGTGTAATTTAAATATCGCTCGAACTTTCTGCGTATTAAAATCGAAATAATTATCTTCACAATAGCAATTAGGAATTCAAAAGATGTAAAAATCAATTGACCAATTGAAAATACTTACGACCGCAGCTTTTTACTTTGTTAGATTCTTCAAGCTCTACTTGTTGAAATGAATCATCAAATGATCCCTCATCTATGTCAAACTCTTCTTTTCGTATGAAATACTCTTTTCCTGAGTGCTATTGAATCCGCAGATGATCTTTCCTTATTTATCTGATCATCTGAAAAAGAATCACGGAATGCGAGAAAAAAATATTCTTTTCTTACATAAAATGTCAATATTGAAACGCAACGTAATTAAATGAAGCCTTTTAAATTTAAATTGTGATTTACCGTTTCCTTCCTCTTCTTCTGAAGATTCGGTGTGAATTTCTTTATCTGAAAAGCATAGGTAATCATGAATGAATTTTATTACAAATTTTGCGTTTAAGATTATTCAACTATTGTTAAAATAACAATAACCTGGAGTACGTAATGAATGAGAGATTTTCTTCTGAAGCTGATGAGAACCGATGTATGTTTTTTTTATTTATCGTAAGTATTGAAGGAAATTAAAATCTTCAAGGTTACGTCGCAGACTTAACTTTTTTTTACTTGAAAATAATTTTTGATCCTAGAAAATTATAATTTTTATACTAAGTTTAAAATTTCTCTCATTATGTCCACAAGTAATTGAAAAAAATGGTTTCAATTATTCTCATGCCTCCTCAGAACAACGTTTTAAAATAACTCGATATTTGTTGTAGTCGACAAAGAGGTTAAGTGTACATGGCGTGGAAGTTGAAAGTCACGTCGACGTCGCTTTTGTGTAATTGTTTCACCACACGTGTTTGTGTTTCCTACCGGCCGGCTAAGGATAATAACGCTGGCAATAATGTTTTAATGTATTTCATAATGTATTTCTAAATGTTTAAATGTATTTCTTACAAATGAAAACTCCTACAATAACTTTGAAACTTATTTGGTTGGGCAGCAAACATTTTTCGAACTTTCATTTCTGTATATATTTTCTTCCGAAATTTAGAATGCGAAACAAAAACTGTGATAAAAATTAAATATGTCAAAAACACCATTTATCGACGTTCATTTACCAATCGCTCGAGTGTTAGACCCATTATTTGTCGAGTGCATGGCGTGGCTTGTAAACCTAACCTAATTATGCAAGGGCTGTTTCCCGGCACGCGCGTGCCGACACGACGTGCGTCGCATATGCAGTTGCATTGTAAGGGCAATGTGCCGACATGCTATGTCGACACGACGTGCGACGCATATGAGGTTTCATGTGTCGGCATTTTCGCCATCACAACGTGTCGACAATTCTGCACATCGTGCACGCACCATGTGGGCTCAGTGTCGATATTTTGTTATCTGGGATAATAAGAACTGTTTATTTTTCGACGGGGAAAAGCAATTACGAAAAAATTCACCCTACTCCCTGGGGGAGGGAGGGGTGGACTTTAAGATTTCAAATATAAACCTATATTTTTTATTGGAGACTCGAATTCTCCTCATTTGAAATTTCAAAGTAACCCACCTCCCGCGTCCAGGGGGTGAAGTTTAGGGTACATTTTTGCGGATTCGCTTTTCCCTCTAGGAAATAAAGTTTTTATGACATACGTTTTTTCCCCTGGATGCGTATTTTTTTTTTGTATATTTCGATGTCCCAAGATAAAAGATATAAGTTTTGTAATTTTGTGCTGCCTGTCATAAGCAGTGTTGGAAATAAATTAAGATGAATATTCTGTGTAAGTTATACACTCTAAAAAAGACTTGAAGTAGATTACCTATTTTTTATTTTTAGCATTTCTATCTAATAAACCTAAAACATTCTGAAGATCATCTAGAAAAATTACGTAAAACAAAAAAGCCAAGTGAAATCACAAATATAACCTCTGCAAACGTTCCTACGTTTAAATTAATGTTTATATAGTTTTCTTAACTTATTATTCTTCATTTATTTTGCGGTTAGGTTTGCTCGACCGATTATAATAAATCTACTTACCTTCATCTTCATTGTGCAAGTAGGGAATTGCAGCTATTGACCTATGCTTCCGTACCCGTAAGGTACTTTTTGTTTTTGGCATTATGCCAAAATAAATAATATTTTAATTATTTTTGAAATAACATCACACTCAAAACCGAGCCATATTGTAGGAAATTGGGCAATTTCTGCACGGCTATAAGCGTTTACACTTTATTCAAAACTGAAGAAGGTTTAAGTTCGCCAAAAAATTAATATTAAAATTATTTTATATTCAAATCCTTGAAAATAGGAAATTGCAAAAATAAAAGTTATGTAAGGGAAAAATTGAAAATTTAGCGTTCAACATGAAAATTCAGAATTCTAAGATTGTAATCGTTCAGAATTCAAGAAATTATTAAATTACTGACGTGTCAATTTCAAATGATTATATATTTATCTATTTTGATTTTAAACAACACAGTTTTTAACTTTTTAATTTGAAATCGTTTTATTTTTAATACTTCACTTAGATTTTATTATTTGTGAATTCAATTTTCTACGCCTAGTTTTGAAATCGTTTCATATTTACTGCTTGAATTTAATAAATTTTTGTCCAAGCAATTTAAACTGTTTCAATCTGAGATTATTAAATTTACAACTCGCTTGAATTGAAACCAAATAATTAAGATTATTAAAATTGAAATTATTGAATTGAATACTGACTATCAAGGTTTCAAATATGAAATTTTGCAATTTCAAAAGATACTACAGCATTGAGAACATTTAAGCTTTCAATAAAAAAAAAACTTTATTTTTAAATAAGGTCTAAAACTGTAACTGTTTTAGAATTCATACATATCCATCTTCAGTTTCATATTTATTGAAACCCATCAGCTTTGAAAGACAATGACATGGTCTTCTTGAGAATAATTCGTGGTGATACATGAAATGTGTGTTTATCTTTTCTAAAATATTGTGTTTTCTATATTACAAACAGCTAGTCATGTGCTTTCTTACTTAGCTCGAACATATTTGCTATCTCGTTGAATTTTCGAATATAGGAGAAAAACAAACCGAACAAAATAATTGCGCATTAAAAACTCAAGTTTTAAATTAAAATCACAGCAATTTTGAAAATGATGAATATGTCATTAATAATAATCATCAGTATCATGTGAACCCAAAAAATGTGTACTTCAAACAAAAATAATACTGAAAAATCAAATCAATAAAACTGAAATATATTCAAATAAAGTCATTTTTAATTTTGAAGCAGCCAACTGTAACCTCGATTCAAGGGTTTTTCTATCTTTGAATTAGCTATGTGACGTTATGAGTTTCAGATGGCATACAAAATCGAAACCTCAAGTACAAATTTTTGGTTAGTTAGAAATAAGGTGAAATAAAGTAAATTTTGATCCAAGTTTAAAAAAAAATGACAAAAATTTAAAAACTAGTTGTACTATCAATTTCACTTATTTTAATTTTAAATAGGCACTTAACACAATGCTGCTGAAGACTGGTGACCTTCTCAGCATAAAACATCAACCAATTGCCACTCTCTCGGTTTCCATTCTCTTACCTCACCCCCTCCCCCTAAGTAACCGAAGTTTGGTGGGACTGACGTTACAAATAGACTCTGTACCATACGACGACCAACTACTTAGTTTGGACATGATTTCGAATTGCAACATAAATTTCTCGCATAAAGGTGGTAGTTGGGCGTACCCTTTGAACAAGAAATAATACAAAGAATGAAATAGCCTCGGAATGTACTGAAACAATGATTGACGAAATGCATACACACGGTAAATGTAAAGGGCGAGTTTCAGGCGATGAATGGACACTGGTTGTTTGGAATACTAGAGCGTTGAATGATCTGAAGGTAAGAGAATTACGAAAAACTATGCACGTAACGAAGCTAGATATTTTATGTGTACCTGAGACAAGGAGAAAGGGATATGAAAGTATAAAAATAGAAAGTGGGGTGTTGAAAGGCGGTTTTGTAATATGGTCAGGAGTAGATAGTGAATCGTACGGTAGTTGAGGGGTCTTTTGGATTATGAATGAAAAAGGAAGACAGCATTCCAAAGATCATGATTTTGTATCTCACAGATTGTTGTGGGCTAGAATGAAGGTAGGAAGTAGAAGATTATTTATCATAGCGTACTACGCCTCAGTTGGCAGTGATCCGAGAGGAGTCAAAGACGCCTTGTGGGACACTTTAAATGATACAATAAGTACTTGCGATCACGGTGGAAGAATAATTCTACTAGGACATATGTTATGAGCGGATGGGTCGGCGTCCAACGTCAGGATACAGATACAGAAAAGTTGTTAGATAATTTTGGGGATCCAAGAAAAAATTATAACGGAAAAAAATTAGTTGCTTCTGCTGTGAAAAGGGCCTATTTATTACAAATACTTGGTTTCGACATAAAATTATCCACATGTACACCTGGTGTAAAGAAAATAACCACAGTGTAAATGACTTCGTTACTGCCGATCAAAGACTAAGAGAACTAGTAAAAGATACAAGAGTCATGAGAGGATTTGAATGCAATACTGATCATTACCTTCTAGTCTCAAAAATAAACTTAGGGAGGGGATGGAGAAGAAAGAGAACCATGAAAACGAAACAAACGCGAATCAAGATTGACAATTTACAGAAACCGGAAGTGCGAATAGATTTTCAGAATAAGATAAACGAACGCATAGATAAGGCAACTTGGGAGGCGCTTAGAAGCCATAAGGATATAGAGGGCGCGTGGACTATATTACGGGATATCATTTTTAAAACTGCGACCGAAGTGTGTGGTACATCGATGGTAGTAAGAAAGTCTGGTGATGCGTGACAACCTTGTGACGCTCTTCACTTGGGGTGATCGCTAGAGAGACTGATCAGCAGCCGGGGTCGGGTAGTGTTGCGGGACGAACGTGTTATTTAAATAAATAACACAAGAACTTTAGATCAATCTAAAAAATCTATACCCCCTATTCACATTACTCCTACAGAATTCTATTTCATTAGCGCCATATTCATAGTTTCAATATTCTTAGTTCAGCTTTCTGATGTCCTTTTGACGTTGTATATCCGTAAATTATTTATAGTAATACTCTCTATTCTCATTTTGAGCAAGTAAATCTTATTTCCAGAACATAAAAAATTAGTTTTCGTCCGCCATAATTCCCGGATGACTAGATTTTTTGCCCCATCGGATTATAAATGCAGATTGTTTTTGCATGATATTAGTTAGATTGGTAAATAAGAACTGTTGATTTTCTCACAGAAATTTATTTATTCGCGTATATCCTTTTAAAAAGTAGAGATTAAAAATACGTCAAAACGTTCGAAACATCCCTTTTTTTATAGGTTTGAATTTCTTTCAATACTAGCAATTATTTTTTAAGAAATCTTTCTTAAACAAGTTCAAGCGCTAAAAAATACCTGGCTTTTTATTACTTTTCACGAATTTCAAATTATTGTACATTTGCACACTTATTTGGATGGTCCCGTATCTGTCCTCATCTACATTAAATTATTAAATTTAAATTATTAATTTCTTATTTGAAAATTCAACTATTCTGTTGAAAATTCAAATAATATTTTTTAATTAATGAAATAATAAAATTTTGTCCCTGTAGATTGAAAATTTATATTTTACGGAAAAAAGTCACCTTTCTTGGTTAAAAATATATATTTCTTGGTTGAAAATGAACTTTTTCGTTTACAATTAATTTTTCTAACTGAAAATTTAACTATTACATTTTTTATTAAAACCCTTACCTTTTTTAGTTGAAAATTCAAGTGATTGTTCTTCGGTTAAATGTTGAATTATTTTCTTGGAAATTTATTTTATTGTTGAAGTTTGATCCTTTTACTTGAAATTTTATCTCTTTGGTTGAAAATTAACTTTTTTGTAGAACACAAATTTATCGAATTGAAAATTCAACTGTTTTTTTAGAAAATTCGTCGATTTCAATTCATCTTTTTTGGTTCAAAATTCAACTATTTGGTTCAAAGTTCAACTACTTTATTAAAGATTTTGTTTTTTTAGTTGAAGATTCATTAATTTAGTTTCAAATTTATTTCTTTAGTTGGACAAATTGAGCTATTTTGCTGAAAGATTTTGTTGTTGTTGAAAATTAATGTTCCGAACTGATAACTTAACTGCCCCTTTTATGGTTAAAAGATCTTCCTTTTTATATTAAAATTCGTTTTTTTGGTAGAAAATTGATCTTTTTGGTTAAAAATTCTACTATTTCGTGAAAAAAATAATTTTCTCAGTTGAAGAATCATCATTTTAGTTAAAAATTCATTTCTTTGGGTGATAATTGAACTATTTTTTTGAAATTTGGTTTTTTGTGGTTGTTGAAAATTGATTTTGTTTAACTGGAAATTCAACCGTTTGAAAATTCAGGTATTTTGTTAAAAATTCAACTTTTTTGTTAAAACATTAATCTTCTGGGTTGAAAATTCATCTTTTTCATTAAAAAATTAAGAGCTCTGTTGAAAATTCTCTTTTTTTGTTTAAAAATTAATTTTTTCAACTTAGAACTTAACTATTTGATCTTTCGTTGAAAATAATTCGTCTTTTTGGTTAAAAATTTAAGTAATTTGTTGAAAATTCGCTTTTTTCGGGATTGAGAATTAATTTTTTCAATTCAGTATTCAACTATTTCATTTTTTGCTAGAAATAATTAGTCTTTTTGGTAGAAAATTAATCTTCGTTGTTAAAAATTTATCCTGTTGAAAAAACGAAAGAAAATGCATTTGTGTTGTTGAAAATTAAACTACTTGGTTAAGAATTGAACTAAATTTATAAAAACTATTATTTTCCGGTTTAAAAATTATTTTTTGTAACTGGAAATCTAACTTACTGACAACGCAATACAAGTATTGTGTTGAAAATTATTTTTTTTTTGTCAGAAAATCAAACTTTTTGGTTAAACACTTATATTTTTTCATGAAAAATTGAGTATTTGTTAAAAATTCACTTTTTTCGAGTTCAAAATTAATTTTTTCAACTTGGAATTCAATTATTACGTTTTTGGTTAAAAATGAATCTTTTTTTGGTTACGAATTCAAAACTTGTTGGTTGAAACATAACGTTTTTCACGAAAATTTGACTTTAAATGTTTTTTTTTTTATGTTTTTTTTAAATGTGAATAAACTTTTATTTTACAAATGATAGCCAATAATCAATGACATAACCTTAAAGTGAATAATCAATTCATGTACCTAATTGAAACAAATTAAAATTCAATCTTTATGTAATTTAATATTGTGCACAAAATTAATCATATAATAATTAATCAATTAGTTCGAAAAATAAAAAGCATTAAACTATGACTTTCTAGAAATTCCAATTGATAATAACCGTTTGAACTAATTACAACAAAATTAAAACGTATATGCACATAACTTTGAAAATTTAATTCAGATATAGAGGATTCAGAGTTGTTAACAAACCGAGAGACAGACATATAAGCATGATTCTTTCAGTCAGTATTAATAATCTCCAGCATGTTAGTATTGTAATTTGAACTGCATCATATATTTAAAAAAATTGCGCAAGGCCAATATTATTTAAAAAAATTTACCAGTCCTGTCATATTTCAAGTATGTGAATCTGCAGGGAGGGACACTGTAGGGAGGGTAAAAAGTGACTACTTAATTACAAAAATGGTATAACTAACTGTAATTTTTTTTGTTTTTTTTCTGTATGGACTAATAAAGTAGGTCACCATATGTGCTGTAATCTCCTTAGTAAGTCAAAAATGTTATAGGATCATCGAATAAACATCGAGGGACATACAAATTGAAATCTATTTGAAAATTGCTCATATAGTCATTTCACAACGTATCAAACACTTTTTAATAATTAATCAATCAGTTCAGAAAATAAGAAGTATGGAACTATAACTTTCGGTAAAAAATTCAATTAATTTCTACTTTATATTTTTTCAAGCTTTATAATTATATCACTGCGGTAGCGCCACGAACTGAGACTATTTTGTCATTCATCTAATCTAATCGAGTAGACTACAGTACATACAATAATATCGGCCGAAATATAACGCGCATATAACATCTGCGACTAAGTTAGAAATGTAGAAAATTTAATGAAATACATTTTATGTTACGCCGTGTATTGAGAAAGTCAGTCATAACAACCAAAGATATAATATCTTTAGTAAGAACTTAAATTGAAAGTAATAGCAAAAATAAATCGAAATAATTATCGGCGATCGATAAAATCAGAAATCTACTTTTTTACTTCCGTTAGAGTTTATTTTAATAAAAAGAGGTCACACTATGACTTACAAAGTGCCGACTAAGGAAACTTCCTCCATAAAACGACTTGGAAGCAACCATGAAAAATAGCATAACATATGGAATTTTGTATAAAAAATATATCCAGTCAGCGATAGCCTTTCTTCATAAAGCGGTGAAGTATTTTTCCTTATTATTTCAAGAATTTTTCAAACAGTATCCGCGATATTGAGAAATGGCTTATTAGTTTAAGATCACGCAATATTCCACGTACATGAAAGAAATTTACACAAACCTTTCCTATAGTCACGATGATTTGGAAAAAAGAAGATTATGGGTTCAGAATATAAACCTTTAAACTCGGCTTTCATTTCACCAGTCATCAGGTAGTCTTCAGGCAGCTACAGGACGTCCATCTTCACGAAAATCTTCTAGAAATTGGTCCTTCTATTTTGGGACGATGAGGACCATCATCCCAGCTCTGCTGATGACATCATCATTTCTCTTTCACTTTGTTGGTGAGTAGAATACATCAGATAATTTAATAATTAATTCAAAATTTTTGATTGACCTTTGTAGCAGGTACTAGAGCAAGCAAGCGTGCTCGAAATAATTTTTCCCTTACACGGTGGCTGTATAACTTTTTATTTTAATTTGTACGCGGCTCGCAAATTTGAACGCGCCCAAGAACAGAGTTCGTATTTATTAAGCAAATTTAAAGTTTCTTTTTTCGAATTTCAGTTGATTGAATTTCAAAAAGTCTGTGGCGGCCAGTTTTGAAAATAGATTCATTAATTTGTTATTTGATTTGATACATTACAAAAAAAAAAAAAAAAAAAAAAAAACATATTTCTTTATATTTCTGATACCAAATTATGCATTCCGTTTTCATACGTTGAACCCTTCGAGGACAACGTGGGGTGTATGGCCACCCCAACGGAACAAAATACGCATATTCGCTGTGTAGAGGTTGCAGTAGGGCTTCCCGCTTTGAGTACCTTCTCTTTCAGTATCACTTAAGCCCATGACGCATTTTATTTTTTTTTTATTTTTTTATTCTAGGTATTTGGGATTGAATGCAAGTATTTCTCGAAACCCGGAAATCCACGTTGTCCTGGAAGCGTTAATGCTTGCATTTCGACTGCATTCTTTCAAATCTCATAAATATTGTAACCTAAATCAAAAACTGTGATTTAAGTCCCTGATGAACTACAGTCCCAAATTAAAACTGAAATTTTTTTTTGAGACGGTTCTCAAAACACCCTCGATTTTGTCCAAAATGCGAACTTTTCTACCTTATGTTGAACACTACTATCGAATGTACATTACATTTATTTCTTTACCTCAAGCTGGTACTGCTTATATTTATTGCTCCTTATTTTGCACTAATTTTTATTGTCAGCTACCCTGAAAAATCTGTCATTTCAATTAATTTATATTATCACAGTTCATAATATGCATTAGTATTGAAACATTCGTACTTTCATTGTCTTGCTTTTATAATGTATAGAATTCCTGAAAATAAAAACAAGAATCCAACGACCAAATTTGGACAAACACCATAAAATGCTCCTATTGTAAATTGAAAAAAAAAAATTTCTTTTTTCTTGGAAAAAAAATAAAAAAGAGGAAAGAAAAATGAGAAGTCAACCAACCAATTCCCCTTGCTTCTCTTTTTTTATTTCTTTCGTCTTTTTTATTTTTATTATTATAAAATCACAACACAAAAACATTCATAATATTTACCAACGTTTCGGCACTCATACAGCACCCTTATCGAGATAATTTTTTTTCTATCACCTTGATAAGGGTGGTTTATGAGTGCCGAAACGTTGATAAATATTATGAATGTTTTTGTGTTGTGATTTGATAATAATAAAAATAAAAAAGACGAAAGAAATAAAAAAAGAGAAGGAAGGGAAATTGGTTGGTTGACTTCTCATTTTTCTTTCCTCTTTTTTATTTTTTGTCCAAGAAAAAAGAATTTTTTTTTTTTCAAATTACAATAGGAGCATTTTATGGTGGTTGTCCAAATTTGTTCGTTGGATTCTTGTTTTTATTTTCAGGAATTCTATACATTAACTTGAGTATTGGACGTTAAATAAGATTTTGAATTTGATTTCAATCTAGTTTGAAATTCTTAACTTGTTTTTATAATTAAAAAAAAGTGCGCATCCTATGAAAAAAATGCTGTTATTATGAATTTTATTGAAACTTGTGTCGTTTCTCACTAAAATTAATTTGTTTATTTTCAACGTTATTTTTTACGATTCAAACTGAAAATACGTATCCTAGCGTGAAGTGGTTTTACGAAAATTTGCAGATATAATGTAGGCGAAAAACTTTATTAAATAAAAAGTTATTGTAGCTTGTGTCGTTTTTCCAAAAAGTTCATTTTTTGTAATGAATTTTTATAACAAGAGTCTATAACAAAGTAGATCTTTTTTGGTTGAACAACTGTTGTCTTCTCATTTTTTTGTCTCTTGTGTCGTTTATCCAAAAATTTTATTTTTTTAGTTTTATTCTTATTTTTTACGATTGAAATAAAATCTACTCGTCCTTTCTAAAAATTATAAATAACTAATTTTTAAATTCTCTCTGAGTGAATAACTTTTGTCTATTAATTTTTGTCGTACCTTTTGTCGTTTTTCAAAAAATTTAATATTTTTAATTTTGAATTTTGTTCTTCACGAACAAAACGAAAATTACGCGTCCTATCAAAAAGTGATTTTTAACAAATTTGTAGCACTTTTTTTATTACATAATTTTTGTCCCCTCATATTTTTCTGTATCTAGCCTAGTTTGACTCTGATGAGAATTAAAAAAAAAATTTCGAAATATATTTGATATCTAGCAAAAATTTTGATTTGAATTTCTTAATCTTTCTACAAATATTTTTGATGTAATTGAGTTAATTATTATTTTCTTGATTTTAATATGTAGCGTTCTTCGTCTTCTTTCGTAATTTGCCGGAAAATTAAAAAAAGATTCAAAATTAACAAAATTGCAGCGGTTTTTCTGAAAAAATTGAAAGTCGATTTTCTCAAAAAAATCCACCCTTAAATTTGTTGCCAATTTTTTTTTTAACTTGCACTTTGATAATAAAGATATCTTGTAAGTTTGATGCTTGCCAAATAACTTTTGTGGTCAGGGGAATTCTTTTTTCCTATAATCGAATTTTCCACTTTTTCTTGGAAACAAAGACAAGAAAAAAAAATAAAGATAAAATTTGCGCGTCTAAAAATTTCGATGGAAAATGCCATTCAATTTTCTACGATATCTATCATAGTTTACGAGAAAAATTCAAAAATTACATTTTTAGAGAAAAAAAAATTCTCGCAGCCTCAAAAATGGTTTAGCCCGGATGATGCTGATAATATGCCGCTTTATTTATTTATTATTTTATTATTATTTTATACTTGTTTTATAACAAAAATGAATTTTCATTGCAACAAAAAATCATTTTCTTAACTGCGAGTCATTGTCGAATTGTTGAATATAAAAGTGATAAGAGCTTCCATAGTATACGTGTAAATTATTGAGCCTTTAAATAAAAAAATGCTGCATTAAAAATTTTTGAAATTTCAATTTGAAAAGTTTTATATTCAAAAGAGTTCGACTTTGAGTGCTTGAATTTGCAGTTCATTTTTAATTACTTGACATGAAAAAAAAATTAATTTCAATGACCATGCAAAATTGTTACGAAACCGAAAAAATTTGGAATTTTTTTCTTAATTGTCATAGTCATCCTGATAACATTTTTAGCTTTATTTAAACAATGAGAAGGTAAAATTTGAAACTTGTGAAGAAGCCATTTCACCTCGAAAAACTAGAAATCTTTGGAAACCACTTCCTCATGAAGAAATCAGCTTGATAAAGTTAAAACAGTAAACTAATTTTCTCAAAAAGTCTAATTTTTCCAGAATATTAATTTTAAAAAAAAATAACACAAGGATACATTTCAAAAACTATTTTTAGTCGTTTTTGTTCACTTGATGTTTTGTTCTCAAAATTAAATAAATATAATTTTCCTAGGTTTCTTGAAAAAATTCGAAAAGATTTTTGAAAATTTCAGATATGTCGAAAACATATCTACAACATTTTTTAATGAGTTTTTCTATTTTACAGGATTTTACAAAATCTTAGGCAAATTTCGGTTAAGCTTAAAATGTATTTATAAACTTGTAGAAGTTTGAACGTTTAAAAATATTTTATAATTTTTCGGAAATTTTTCAAAGTTTTAAAATATTTTGAATTCTTTCAAATCTTCTAAAATTCATAAATATCTTTTAAATTTACTCAAATTATTTCTAAAATTGCCTTAAAATCTTCCGGATACTTTTTTAACGATTTTGGAAATTTTTTGAATTGTTTTTGAATCTTTTAAAATCTTCTCTAAGAATCAATTTTTTTAAATAAAAAATTAGGCACTTTAAATTTTTCCAGGAATGTTAGGGAAAATATCTTTTCAAATTTTAAATTATTAGTGGAATTTTTGATATATTTTTATATATTTTCTTAAACGATTCGACGTTTTCCTTAAATATCTGAAAAAGATTTAAAAACTACAAAAATTGCCTTGAAATTTTCCAGATTCTTTTTCGACCATTAAAATAATCTTTGGAAACGTTTTCAAATCTTCTTGAATATTCTATTAAAGTTAATGTTACCGAATAAGAAATAATTTTTAATTTTTCTAGGAATTTTCCAGAAAATTCAATTCTCTTGAAACCTTTCAAAATGCTGAAAAAGCTTTCAAGTTTTGGACTTGAAGTCTTAAAAAATCTACTCTTTTTTCATTTTTTTCGAATCTTCAAATTCAAATTTATTTTTAAAATTTTTTGAAAACTTCTACTTGTACTCTTTGGGAAAATTTTCGAAAAATTTCAGATTCTTATGAAATTTACTTCAACAAATTATTTTCAAATTAAAAATCATTGAAAATTATGCCAGGAATCTTAGAAAAAAATTTTTCTCTAGAAATCTTTAGAAATTCTTAAAAAGCTTCTAAATTTTTTGTTCAAAATCTTCAAAAATCTACATGTTGTTAATATTTTTCACAAATTTGTTTAAGATTTAAATTATTTTCTAATCTTTTAAGAATTTCTAAAACTTTGAAATATATTTAAAAATAATTCAAAGATTATATATTTTAATTCATCTCAAGTAAAATATATAAAATTTTCAAAAAATTAAGTAAATAAATCGTAATTTACGATTTTCTTACAAATCGATATAGTTTAAATTAACTGCCTGGGAAATCCTTCAAAATATTTGAATCAGTAGGAAAAAATTAATTTTTAATTAAGGGTAAATTATAACCTGCAATTTTTATATTTGCTCACAATGAAAAAATAATAAAAAATTGTAAACTGTAGGAAAAAATTTAAAAACTGCTAAATGTTCAATTTTCGCCCCAAAAGGACTTTTGCCCTATGAGAAAGAAGTATTTTCGGAAATAACGAAAAATCAGGATTTGTCTGTAAACCCTATGGTCATCCATAAATTACGTATAAGGGTTATTTTTTTAATTTTGTGTGTAAATAATATAGAATATACTTAAATAAAATGACTATTAATTCAACATTTTTATATAAAATATTTTTTATAAAATTTTTCAAAATAAAAAATCATTTTCAATATTCCTAGGAATCTTAAGAAAATGTTTTTATTCTTTTGAAGCCATACACAATTTTTAAAAAGCTTATAAATTTTTTGTTCAAAATCTGCAAAAATCTACATTTAGTTTTAAATTGGGCCGTCGCTATTTGGACCGAAATTCCGGTACGAATAGCCGGGTATTGTCGGTACGTTTGAATTTTTTTAAATCATTTCAAAGTTCAAATTAATTTTGAATCTTTTCATAAGATCTAAATATCTCTTCAAATTACTTGAGTTTTTTCTACAATTATCGAGTGTTCAATTGTTATTTATACATTAAAATTCAACAATTTCACTTGCAAATTAAACATTTTAAAATCAAACAATTAAAGCTGTGAGCTCACACAAATTATTTTCTGTCATTACAGATTGAACTCATTTGCATTTTTAACTTTTTAAATTGAAGCTTAAAACAGATTTAATTTTAAACTTTCATAAATTGTACAATTTAAAGATTTCTGGTTGCAAAATATAGAACCACGCTATCATTTTTAAAACATAAATTAAAGAATCAATCAAGGAATTCAAAAAATTATATTATTTTAGGCAATTTTAAGCTAGAAACAAAAATTGAAAATAACAAGAATGATTCAATGTTATTCAATCAAATTAGGGTGGCCGCGCTGGAAATGGTAAATTTTTGATAAAAAGCATTTTATTTGATTAACCGTAAATATAAATTCTTTAATTATTTGTAAAATCGAATTGCACTTCAAGTACTAAAAGTGAACAATAATTGATTTGACAGGACGATTCTAAATCCGTTCAAAATTTAAGAATTTCCATATTTTAACGTTAAAAAGTAAACTGTTTCAATTCGAAAGCCTTTGTCGTTAAAAAAATATAAACGTCCAATTTAAATTCTATGAACTATTTTCAACTTAAAAATAACTTCCAAATAATACATTCATAATTATAGGCTTTTATTAAATTTAAAATATTGTTTCAGTCTAAAGTCTAAAGTATTCCATTGTTAACCCATTAAATTTGAAATTAAAAAAAATGATTTAATATTCAGTAATATTCTAATGTTCATTTAATATGAGTAATTTCAAACCAATTATTCAAAATAAATAATTTGAAACTGAATTGTTTGAAATAGAGTGTGTGCCGACAATACCCAGCTATTCGAACCGAAATTGCAGTCCAAATAACAACGTCACAATTTGGAACTAAATGCAGATTTTTGCAGATTTTGAACAAAAAATTTAGAAGCTTTTTAAAAATTGTGAGAGGTTTCAAAAAAGTAAAAACATTCTCTTAAGATTCCAAGGAATATTGAAAATGATTTTTTATTATGAAAAATTATTTCAAGACAATATTTAAAAAGATTTCAAAAATTGACCGGGAAAAGTGTTAGAAAGCAGTGAGGGTAAACTGACCTGACTCTGGTGAGTTTGGATCCCCGCACAGTGAGTTTTTTTACAAAATTTTGTTCAAAATTCTGCTGACTACTCAATTTTTGACCGATTCTAATAATTAAAAAAAAATACTCGTAACGAATTATAATTTCATGTAGCACTGCTACTTTTTTAGTTTTCTGCAAAAAACTAACCTAAAAAAATATGAACTAGCCAAGGTAGCTGAACCACGAAATTTCGAAACTTTCTAAACCATGAAATCGGTCATATCTTTACAAACAAACCTCAAACTCACAAACCTCAAACCCACGAACCTCAAATCCCCCAACCCGTAAACTCACAAACCTCAAACGCCCAAACCTCAAACCCACAAATATTATACCTGAAACCCACAAACCTCAAACCCACGAACCTCAAACCCACAAACCTCAA
>CAKNYM010049914.1:161348-171647 GCA_932195095.1 Andricus curvator
ACCTCAAACCCACAAACCTCAAACCCACGAACCTCAAACCCACAAACATCAAACCCCATGTTCATAAAACTCGACATATAAGTACATCATGCCGAATAGTCCACAAACCCACCAACCTTTAAGGTTTATGGGTTTAGGGTTCATGGTTTTAGGGTTCAGGGTTTATGGGTAAAACCCATAAACCATAAACCCACGAACCCTAAACCCTCAAGGTTGGTGGGTTTGTGGACTATTCTGCATGATGTGCTTATATGTCGATTTTTATGAACATGGGGTTTGATGTTTGTGGGCTTGCTGTTTGTGGGTTTGAGGTTTGTGGATTTGTGTTTTTAGGGTTATGTGTTTGAGGTTTGTAGGTTTGTGGGTTGGAGATTTGTGGGTTTGCTGTTTGTGGGCTTGTGGATTTATGGTTTTAGGTTTATGTGTTTGAAGCTTGTAGGTTTATGGGCTTGGGGGTTTTATGTTTGTGGATTTGAGGTTTGTGCGTTTGAGGTTTAATTTTGTGGGTTTGAGGTTTGTGGGATTACGGGTTTGATGTTTGTTGGTTTGAGGTTTGTGGGTTTGATGTTTGTGGGTTTGAGGTTTGTGGGTTTGCTGTTTCTGTGTAAAGATATTACCGATTTTATGGTTTTAAAAGTTTCGAAATTTCGTGGTTCAGCTACCTTGGCAAGTTCATATATTTTTAGGTTAGTTTTTTGCAGAATACTAAGAAATTAGCAGTTCTACATAAAATTATAATTCGTTACGAGTATTTAGAAAAAAATTTATCAGAATCGGTCAAAAATTGAGCAGTCAGCAGAATTTTGAACAAAATTTTGAAAAAAAAACTCACTGCGCCCCGGTGGCCAAGTTGCTCTGACGTCAGATTCTACCATAAAAAAAGCACAAAAAAAAGGGTCAGCGCTGTGTGTGTAATCCGTGTAAGACGGCGACTGTGACTCTTATAACAAATGCGGCTTGTCATGTTCTTAGTTGGGACAGCAGTGTTGGTCAAACCTCTTCTCCTTTCTAACATCTCTTGGTGGCGGGAATACACCACTGTGACTGTTTACAGAAATAATTTTTGTCAAACCCTTACCCCCTTTCAAAATCTCGTGGGAGGGGGGGCGGAAAGGCACCCCTGTGACTGGTCACAGAAATAATTTTAGTCAAACCCCTACCCTTCTCAACGTCTCGTGGGGATGGGAAGGCACCCCAGTGACTGATCACAGAAATATTGTTGGTTAGACCCCTACCCCTTCCAACACTTTGTGTGGGCGGGAAAAACTCCTGTGTCTGGCCACAGAAATAATGTTGGTCAATCCCGTCTTCTGTGTCAATGATATTGAGGATCAGACAGTACCATTAAACACATGGGAGTAAAATTAATTTTAAAATATTTTTTCGACAGTATAGCGTCTAGCCTTAAGATATGCTTTTTTACCGGTATCGACCATTTTTCCTTAGCGGTACCGGCTTTGTATACACAACCTTTGTCCAAGCCTACTCAACAGAAGATAAAAAATGCCGCATTTGGAGAAAGATTCAAAAATGTTTTTTAAAATGAAAAATCAAGGCGAAATAATTTTTTGTAATGTATAATGATTATTTTTATTTTATACCTGGCTAGAAGACCTTTCAAAAACCCTCATAAGAAAGTAAAATTGGGTAACTGTATCAGGAGTTATGTACAATTGAAAGTTAGCGATAAACAGAATTTAAAGAGGTGCACTAGTACTAGAATCTCGCGGAGTGTCAATAAGATAGGTGACAACAAAATCTGAGGTGGGGACACTAGGCAAATTGTACCCCATATAAGAGTCTAAAGCAAACAGATAAAAATCTCACGAAATGTTATTTCTCTATATTCACAAACGTGCCACATTATCACTTTCGCAAATAAAAGTTTCATGTATATCTCTGAACTTGCGAAAATAATAAAACTGGAAAACATTTTGTTTTACCAAAAACACTGCGTGTAAGAAAATTCGGTCAATTATCTGAATATCTCACAAACTTATATATGTTCAATATGTTTATTATTTAAAGAAAATAATAGGTCTTTTTAGTAGATACCTACAAGGGAAGCAGAAGTCTAATCAGTATGAGCAGAACTTTTAAAGTTTCGACTTTTTTTAAATCATATTTTTGTAGAATTTCAGGACACTTTTGTAAATAAAGAAACATGAAAAAAGTGAATTTCTGAAAAGTGAAGGAATTATCTAAAAAAAATTGTTGTGCGTATTTCGCTGGAGCTATTTCTGAAAATGTTTACGAATTTCTAAACTATTCTAAGACAACTCGTGAATGCGAAATAGATGAATTTCTTTTTACTATTGTTATATTGTCAGACACCATACCACCTTATACTGTACAATCACGTTGTCAATTTGTTTTAAATTGTAGAAATTACAAGCCATACTAATTTGAATATTTACATTATGATAATATGAACCACAGAAAATTAAACTATCAGCTGACGTAAATCGGCTGAAACGAATGGATAACTCGGAATGAGCCAATGAAAATAAACAATTTGAAAACTTAATATTATTCTCAGCAAATAAATTGTCTGGTATCAAATAGAGAAATTGCTCAAACCATCGCGATTCAATTGTATCCGATGAGAATTTTGATATTTATTATTAATTATCTCTAGTCAATAGATCTCAAGTTTGAACTAAACTGTTGGACGACTAGCCACGTCCTTTGTTTTCATTATCGATCGATAAATATTAAGAATATTCGAAAATAAATTCTTCCCAGTCACTCGAAAAAATGAATTTAAAGAAAAAGGGCATGAGAATTAAATTCTTGCAGGGTTTTTCAGATTCGACGGACTCTGGGATTCTCATGATTGGTGCAGGACGTCAGGTCCTCTTTACCTTATAACTCCAGGTACCTCATCTAACCTTATAGTGATAAAGAAACTAAATTCACTCTGATTCAGCATACCTTATATTAAATAAATCTCGTCTCTGAAGTAATTTCTAATTTTAGCTCGTGCTGGCCATAAGAAAAATCACGATCTGATATTTGATTTTTACCATTCGTACTAGCTGGGGAGGATCCACAACGGGTGGCTAGCCACCACGTTACAATGTTCATCTCCCTGTAGCATTCAAAATAATGACCCCCCGCATAATTTTATAGTTTTGGCTGAATTTTCAATTATATAGTCTGAAAATAAATTTCTTCTTGGCATCTATAACCAGTTTTTCTTCTTTTAATAGTATACGGTCATAAACGATGAAAAACATTTTACTTCATACAAATTTCCAAAATTTTCTTACTTGTAGTAATTATCTCAGTTCCTTAATTTTATTTTGTTCTTAACCTTTGGATTCGTCTCCAAATATCTAGGTGCGCCTCTTTGTTTTTCAAAACCATTTTTAAACAATTGAACAATTTTTTAATAATTGCAAACTTCGCAAAGCATAATAAGCAAACTAAGCGTTTAATCAAAAAACTTAAAGTACGTCTCGATTTTCTTCTGAAAAATATCTAAGTGTGATTTTTCTTTTAATTTTTCTATTGAATTCGTCTCCGAAATATGTGGGTGCTATAATTTTTCTGTAAACCATTTTTTAAACAATTACATTATTTTCAAAAGTCCTGCACTAGTCATGAAGAAACTAAGCGTTCGATCGAAAACCCAAAAGATGTGCCCCTCAATATTTCGAAGGCGAATCCAAAAGTGTTTCTTGATCGGATGCTTAGATTGATTATAATTAATTACAAAAGTTTATCATCCATATTTAGGGCCACGCAAATGTACGCTTATGTCGTATGAAAGAAAAATTGTTAACAACATTAAAGGAAAAGCACAATTAGATATTTTTGAAACGAATCGAAAGGTGTTTTGGGTTCTTCAATTAAAATCTCAGTTTGTCTATCATACTTTGCAAAATTTAAAATTATCAACAAATAGTTTGGTTGTTTGAAAAATGCTTTAAAAAAGGCGAACCTAGATATTTCGGAGATAAATCCAAAGTATTTTAGGGTTTCGTAGCCCCGGGCAGAAACCATTATAATTTCTGTCGGGCGTCCATCTGTCCGTCGTACTTTTTTCCATCAAAATTATGCAAGATGTGGAATTTCAAGCATATGGGAAATTATTAAAAGGGAACCTGACAAAACTAAACGTGAAGGGAAAATATAAGAGGATCACCAAAACTATTTCACATACACGGTCAAATATAAGGAAACTAGGGACAAAAGAAAACAAAATAATCCAGACCCCTCGCTTTGGTTTAGTAAAAAACGAAGGTTCTGTATTAAAAAAAGAGGAAAATTACCGATAATCTTGAAAGTAGAAGCTAAGAACTTAACCAAAGAAGAAATTAATGAAATAAGAAGGAATACAGACATAGGTCACAAAAAATGGGCTGAAGAAACGCTATAAGAGATATGGAACAACGTAAAAGAAATGAGCAATAAGATAAAAGCAGCAAACAGACGATGGTACCTACTTAAATCAAAAACAAGCACCAAACAGAAAGCTGACTCCAAAGAGGGATGGAACACCAAAAATAAAACAACATCAAACGAAGATGAAGAACTCTTATGGGGAAAACAAATACAGGGGCAATTCTTTTCCTTTATCTTTTTCAGTGAACTTAACAACAAATACGACGCTAAAGAATACGAAAGACAAAGTTAAGAACAAAACATGATGTAGAGAACATAGAATTCCCACAACAAACCTCGTATTACACAAACCAATGAATCCAATGGGCTAATGAAACTTAAAAACAAACACAATTTTTTCGTGAGCAAAAATTGTTTTTAACCAATAAACGAACGAATCAAAATTAAATGTAGCTTCTTTCGCTTAGGGGGCACAAACAACCCACACAACTTTAAAAAAAAAAAAAAAATTAACATAAGAAAGCGTCGAAAATTCATCACACCCCAAGCAACACAATAGAAAAATCAATCAAAACACTCTGTTTCTAAAATTTTCCATCCTAACGTGCAATCATAGAACATAAAAGTTTGCAATGAAAAATTAACTTTATTGTATGAGCGAAAATTTCAGCTTTCTAGGCTCAGATTTTAAAGAATTGAAAATGAACTCCAATTTTTATTTAAACTGTTATTCATTAGTCTTTAAATGGTTACGTCCTAGGATGGCATTTAGGAGTTAGGAACAAGGCTGGTAAAGTAATTCCTGATTCATTTTCAGAACATAAGGTTCTGGGCTAAAGGAATAGGATTCACAGTCAAATGACTTCATGAGAGATTCCAAATGGAGATTAGGCATTTATTGAAAGATCAATATAATAGTAGGGAATGACTGACAAAGAATTTGGGGAGAAACGACTCGGAGGAAAATGCAATAATTACTTGTGATGAAAATGTAAGGTTAATGCCAATTTTATGGAGATGGTTTGTTAAGAAGAGAGAGAGAGAAAGAGATAGTATCTGGACTTGTAGATGTAGAATTTGTTATTTACCTTGAGTGTTGAAATATAAGTAATCCAAAAATCCACAGTGTTAATCATTTATTTGATGTTGTTATTCTTGTTTTGAGTGACCTTCAGGTTTCATTGGTAGTCCAATGGTTTCCGCCGAATGCGTAGTAGCGTGAAGTTCCTTTATTGAGCAGGCTCGGACCTTTTTCCTGCCGGTTCAGTTTCAATCAAGGTGTAGGCTAGTGTAGCCATTTCGGTTGTTGCAACGATTTAAAATCAAGTCCTTCTATTTAAAGTCAGTGTTTCTTTGATTTCTCGATTCGTTGCTCAGTGATTTCCCGACTCGATCATATTCTGGTGTTTTGGGAAGTGACGATTCAGATGACGTATTACTTCCGGTCGCGTCGGGATCGATCGTTCGGTGAACGATCGTGGTCGTAGCATCTGGAAGCTACATCTTTGCCAATTTTCCAAAACAACCAAAACTTTTTTTGGGTAGAAAAGGAGTGCTTTGTTGGATAGGCTCAGGGACTCATATCTCGGATTAAATCGATAAAAGGTATTTAGAAGCTTTTAGTAATAATGGTGATCAATTGTCTTGTTCCTTTTCGTCGACTTTAACATGCCCAAACGTGATTCCTTCGATACCCCACGCCGGTCCGTCATTAATTCAGCAACACACAGTATAATAGTCATCCTATAATCCACAATGGGCACTCAAAAGCTTGATTTGGAATCGCAACTCGGAATTAGATCCTTAAAACACCTCGAATTCTGGAGACACACTTGATTAGCGGTTAAATAGATTCGGAATGGAAGCTACACTGCAGGAAAATGGAAAGGGTGAACTCCCGAACTTGGATGCCAAGATTTGGAAACGACTTCCAACTAAAAGGTTGACGGTTCTTCAGGGAAGGTCCCGAATTCTGATATAATTAATGCCGCCAAGACTATGACTGGAGACTAGTACTGACCTTGAGGGAGCAATGCGCCCGCACTGAAGTTATCAACGAAATATTGAGGCAGCAGTGCCTCCGCACTGAGGACTGACTTGAGGGTACGAGATATCTCTATTTTATACTCAGGTAAGCGCAGGTCTGTTCCACCCCTTTTACAGAAGGGGTAAAAGTTCATTGACCCAAGAGTTCGTTGACCCAAGAGATCGTTGGCACAAAAGTTTATTGAAATTGGCCCTAGAGTTCGTTGATCAAAGCAATTCTTCAAACCAATGAGTGTGTGTTCAGCTTTTGTCTCATTCCCCTAATTAATACGTTGTAATCCCATCATGTGTATCTTTCTAAATCAGTACAATGTATAGCCCTTTGATGGAGCCGTTTTCATTTTACATAGTTTCGCTGTCATTTCCCTTGAGTTTAAATGGTTAAATTTCTATAAATTTGAGAAATTATAGCTCGAGCTATTTCACATGCGCCCAGTAGAACTGTTATTAAAAGGTACCGCTAAATTACCGTACAATTCCATAAGTTTCTGTAAAGTATCATACATTACTATAAATTTCCATAATTTTCTATGAATTTTAGAAATGTATAAAAATTTGTAGAAAATTCTGAAATTTGTGGAACTTCATGAAAATTTATTCAATTTGTAGAAATTTATTAAATTTTTAGAAATTTATGAAAATGTAACTTTTGATAACTTCGTTGATATTATGCTGGACGTATGAATTGTGCTCCAAATTTTGGTGTTTCTATAGCTTCTTGAAGTTTGTTGGCAGTGCATACTATCTAAAATTTCTAGTAAGCGTTTTTTTCCGCGTAGGTTTAAATTCCACTCAATAAAAGTCTTTAAAAGAATGAAGGGGGTTTTGTGGTCGCCGATTTCAAACTTAACATCAAAATATACGAATTCAAAATCGTGGAACTAGTATGGCGGCCAAAGTTGTTAAATTTCAAAACATTTTTCTGAAGCTTGGTTACAAATTTAAAACGACGGTTGCAATATGACGGATATTTGTTTAAAAAAATGCTAAAGCTGACTAAAAGGATGGACTTTTCTTGATTTTTTCGCTCGATATTTTCTCCACATTTATTGAAAAAAGTGGTTGGGATAATCTATTTTTGGAAAAAGGACATAATGGAAAATTTTGGAAGAAATACAAAAATTATAGATAAAAGTATACGTCAAGTTTTTTTCTCACATTTATCAAGCATTCGAAGTATGATTTTTGAAAATAATTAAATATAGAATTGATTTTCCGAAATAGCAGATAAAAATGTTGCTAAATATTTCATTTTATCAATACGCATGTGATTAGCGTACGAAAATCTTAAAAATGTACTTTCTGCAGGGTCAACCGCGTTCGCAAAAAGTTCAATTTAAAGATATAAGAAACGGCTACATTTTTTTTCTAATTAGAAATTAATTGTCGCTTCTGAGTAATTTTTCTAAAATGTTATTTTGATATTTACGTTTGAGTGCTTTATATTTTAATTAAAAATTCTAAATCTTACCATTTTTTTTTATGAATTATCCGTGAAAAAAATATAATTACAAATAATTTGTAACACTTTTTTTACCTATTTTAATTGTTCGGTTCATATTGAAGGCGCATAAAAAAATCTTATATTTTCAACAATTATCAGTTAATATATTGACTTTTCATAAAATCTAACCTCCAAATGACGTTCAATGTTTTATGTTTGCAGATTTTCCAATAAGCAATAAAAAGTCAAAACAAAATAATACTCTAAAAATACATAATTCAGGGTGTCTCTAGAATCTTAAAATATATTTAATTGATCGAAATCTTGACCCTTGGTTTTGTCAATAACAACTGACTTTGCGATTACATTTGGGCTATATTTATTTGCGACCAATAGCAGATTTTCAGGGTTCATTGGAAAAAATCTTTAACCAAAATTCTTATATCATATCTTACAGATGGAGCTGATATGCGGCGGATACCTCAAATTCGAACTCGACGCCAGCATACATCTGATGACCTTGGATTTATAGCGATGACGCCCCGTGAATATCGACGAACTTCAGGTCGAAGTACTCCAAGAACTAATCATCAAGGTTAGTATATTATAATTCTTTCGAGCTAGAAAAAAATTGTCGGGATTAAGAAAAGAATCCAAATTTTATTTCTTAACCGCCAACTAATTGTTCTCGCTGAACGGAGTTTGCCCCTGGAGACCTTTGAAACAAGTTTCGAATTTTAACTTAGAAAGTATATATTATTGTAAGAAATTGAATGGCGCATCTTTTGTAATTAAACGAAAAATGTTGTAGCTTTCCCCGTTTTCAAAGGAAGCCCGAAAACACCGTTTAAAAAAAAGCTTTCTGTAAATTTTAGAAATTTATGAAATCTTATAAAATTCGTGGAAATTAATGATAAATTATGGAAATTTGTGAAAATTTATAGGAATTTATGGGCATTTACGGAAATTCATGGAAATGTGTAGTAATTCACCGGTAACTTTAAATAACAATTCTGCTGGACCCATACGCACTAGCTCAGGCTATGACTGCTGCAATTTGGAAGAACACTGTTAACTATAACTGAAAAACGAACAAAGCCGAGAAAAAAAAACGTTTTGAATCTTTATTCACATTTATCGCGGATTCTAATTCATTTTCTAAACTTTGTTTTTGCTGAAATTCGGGAAAACAGCGTAACCGGCACACAGAAAAAACTGGGGTTTCTATTAGAACCAATTTTTGGTTGCTGCAACAAAAAGGAACCTCTTTTTCTGAAAAGGAACCCAAAATGATAAATGGTTTCTAAATAAACCCAAAGTATGGATTGTAACGGTTCCAATAGAGCCCTTTTTTCACTTCTGCCTTGACTCACTACGAAGATTTTACAAGTTATTAATGCACATTTTACTTTGTAATTCAGATTGAATAATATTGTAGTGGGAAAAATTTAATGAAAAAACTAAAAATATAGACGTTAAGCATTCTTGAAAGGAAGATATTGCACATGAAATATTACAGTTTTTAAGGTTATGTTGAAAATCCGACGTTTCAAACTGCGCATGTACCATAAAAGCGCGGTACTATTTAAAATTATATAATATACACTTGCAATGTTACGTTAATATTACATTTTTTTAGGAAGTTAAGCATTTCTGTTATTTAATTTAATTTATTTTCAAAAAGAATACAAAGTGTTTGTTAATATTTATTTGTATTTATTATTGTATTTTTTTATTTGTATTCATAGTACTTTTTGATTTCAAAAAGGCCCGCGCTTTTCGGCACATGCGCAGTTAAAAATATGAATAGACATCTATCGGATATCAACGAACTAAAAAGGAACCCTAAAAAAGAGTTCTATTGGAGTCTCAGTTCTAAATAATACCAACTTTTACTTGAGCCGCAACATCACCGAACCCTCAGTGTTTTCTGTTATTTTTTATTCAAAGATCAATCCTCATCCATATATCCATATATCAATCCTTGTAGTTGAAAATGTATTTCTTTGGTCGAAAATTCAAATATTCTCTTTAAAATTTCGGGTGTTTTTGGTTTAAAATCACATTTTTGTTAAGAATTTTTATTTTATGTTGAAAATGCTACTTTTTTATAGAAAAGTCGACTTTTTGTCTCAAAAATTTATGTATTTCGTTAAGGATTCCTCTTGTTTGCTGGAAAATTTCACTTCAATGAGTGGTCGTGCATGTAATACGTCACACATTTTTCTTTTGTTCATAGCTTTGTATCTTTGTTGGCATTAAGGGGGTGACGGACAACTTTGCACGTAGCAACTTTGCACGTGCCCAACTGTGCACGTCGATGGTCGGACGGACAACTGTGCACGTCCATCTGTGCACGTCCAAGACCACAAGAGCCCATCTGTGCACGTCGAAATTTCGGCGTGCACAGTTGTCACTTGGACAACTGTGCACGTGCACAGATGGTACTTGGACAACTG
>CAKNYM010049914.1:187829-213265 GCA_932195095.1 Andricus curvator
AAATTAGGGTGATTGTATTGCATTTGAAAAATATTTAGGGGTGACTGGGGTGAGTTCTATACGTGCTGAGGGTTTGAAACTTTTTTTTGCCCATTTGGCATCAACTGAAAACATTTTCAGAACAGTATTGGTGTACTTTGAAATTAGGGTGATTGTATTGAATTTTAAAAATATTTAGGGGTTGCTGGGATGAGTTCTATATGTGCTGAAGAATTGAGACACTTTTTTCTCCCTTTGGCATCAACTGAAAACATTATCAGAAAAACCTGGCGTATTTTTGAAATAGGGTGACTTTATTGAACTTTTAAAATATTCGGGGGTGGCTGGGGTGAGTTCTACATGTGCTGAAGGGTTGGGACTTTATGTGTGCCCCTTTGGCATCAATTGAAATTATTATCAGCAAAAATTGGGCGGATTTTTGAATTAGGTTGGTTTTGTTGAATTTTAAAAATATTTAGGGGTAGCTTGGGTGAGTTTTATATCTGATGAGGGGTTGAAAGTGCTTTAAGAAGTTTTTGGGGTTGTACGCGACTATTTTCTGTCATAAAATATCAGCTTTCATGCATTTAAAAATAAAATTATTTTTCGTTATTGATTAATGCGTTAGGAACTTCATACTCATTGTTTAAGGGATGGTAAAACATCCCCTAAAATTAAGTCAAAACATATTCTTGCTATGTACGCTTACTCCACTTATTGAAAAGTCGTTTCATGCCGTAGAAGATGAATAAAAATCTCTATTTATTTTAGTTACTAAGAAATGATGATTTACATATGTTACTTGGATGTTTAGGGTACAAAAACACCCCCAAAAACATGCTGTATATCCAAAGAATCGTTAATATTTCTAGTTCGTGGGTATGAATCTTTTGATTCGGTACGCCTGATCGTCAAAATATAAAAGTTTTAGTCAAATCTATCATAGCGTTTTTGAGAAAAAAAAACATTTTGCTGAAATAAGCATTTTTCCATTAAAATACATGTAAAAATCGAAACTTTGGACAAGTGTTTGTCTAAAAACTGTCCATCTTTCTGACATTTTTCTTTCGAATTTTTAGTTTGCAGGTTCGAAAATACAAGAAAAAATTTTTTTTAGAATTTTTTATCATAAGGCTTTTTTCTGTACATTTGGTGCGGGGTCCTTTACTTTACCGATAATAGTGTCCGCAGAGCCATTAGCCTATGTATCTATGTATCTGAGCCTCTACTAATAATGTTACTGGCTGGGTTACGCTATCCGAACTTTCTCTATCCGATAAGTATCCGCAAAGGGGCTCTGTTCCTATCTCGAATCCTACAAATTCGGTGGAGACTATCGTTTTGTCTGTTTCCCTATCTGCTTCGAACTTCGAATAGGCAGTGCAAGCTATGGTCACTCCGTTTTCGATGTTTAAATCTTCTATTCCCGAAGCTGGTAGATCCATTTCGACATCCGGTGGTACATAAACGCCTCTATAACTTTCCATATCTACTTTCGCTTGTACGGATGCCATTTTATCAGGGTTCGAGTTTGCCGAGATTATATTCCGATCTGTTTTTGCGGTCTCGAGCGGCAAGGCTGCAGTACAGACCGAGCTCACTGCTTCTTCGTCTCGTTTCCCGAGCACTCAGGGCAAGTCTTGACCGTGAAGCCCTTAGTTTTGCATACGTAGCAAACTAACTTTCTGGGCGAGGCACATTCTTTTTGGAAGTGCCCTGCTTGTTTTCAGTTAAAGCAAAGAATTTGATTTGGGTCTCTTAAGGTTGGGTTTAAAGCACTATTACCAGCAGGAGCATGCATGCTCTGCTGACCACCCCTTCTTAGAGAGACCCTGTAGGGCCGATTTGGCGCCCTCGGGACTCTTGATTTTTGGCTCCGGCTGCTGGTTAGGCAGCTGTCTGCCCTTGTTATTTTTATCAGTTGATACAGCGGAAACTTAATCTGTCTCCTCGCTAATCGCGGAAGTAGATTTCTTATTCTGCCCTTTTTGTTGCCCCGGAGTCGGCTTGTACGCGAATTCCAGTAAAAAGAAATCTTCGGGGGGAGGGGGAGGTTTGTGTAGCCTTTTCCTATTCCACGAGTTTTTCCAACCTCTCCCTAACGCCGCGAGTTGATCGAATGATCTGAAATCTGCACGACAAATTACGTCATAGTATCTCTTATACACATAGTCTAATTGTTCCGCTAGTGGGCTCTCATCTTTAAGTTTACCGATAAAACCCTGCAAAAACGTTAGATAATCTTCGATGCTTTCGGCGGAACCCTGCGTACGAGTCCCAATGTTTTAGTCTTTTTATATTACGGAACCATTCGCAAGCGACCCCTTCCAGTATTTTAGACATTAATCTAAGGAGACCATTTTTCCTCTCGACCATCCCGATAAAAGACACTTTAGACCGCGAAAAATCTTCACCTCGCGACGAACATTCCCCGACTAAGGCGTGAGAATTGAGAAGCCTGACTAAGCCTGGCTAAGCGTTTCAGCGGTACATCTATGTTTTACAATTTTCTAATATATTGCCAAAAGCCTCCGCCAGGAAATTAAACCTTTACTTACGCCATCCCACTCGAACAATCTCAAGAATCTTTTTGGATTTTCCGACATCGTGGTTGCACGGTACAAAAGAAGAGATCGTAGTCCAATTCCGGTACAAAAAAACAATGAGTTCAATCGTTTGCCCTGTCACGAGTTCGGAGCAAGTGCTGATACGCGCAACGAATAGTCGGCAGGTTCGCTTGGTCGTCCGGTTCCTGTTGCGCCAATCAGAGCGTCACGTCACATGTCTCGACGTCCTCCTCCAATCGCAGCTTCCCGTATCATCGGCGAACACCATATTACTGAAAGGATGTAATGGCACTACTGGCGGCAAAACAGAAGCAAACTTTATTAATGAAATTACCCATTAGTTCTGAGTGGATTTTCTCCTTTCTGTGACCTTTTCCACTCAGAACCCTCAAGTGGAAAACAGACAAGAATTCTGGACCAAAAGTACAATAGGAGACTTTTCAATTCAATGTTCCGGTGGGCGCGTGGCAGCACTCAGTGCTGTTTTTCCATTGTCCGCCCGTGTGTGTTTTAAAGGCGCGCCCACCGGAAGGTTTTAAACAAAAATTCAACCCTAAAATATGAATTTTCAACCAAAAAGGTGACTTTTCTACCAAAAAATACATTTTTAATCCAAAAGGACGAATTGTCTATCCAAGAAGATGAATGTTCAACAAACCAGTTGTATTTTCTACCAAAATTATGACTTTTGAACATAATAATTGAATTTTCAACAAAATAATTGTATTTTCAACCAAATAGTAGAATTTATATCAAAAGAAGAAGAATTCTGAAACAAAAATATAATGTAATGCCGCTGTGAATTACTATAGATGTATTCACTATAGTTGCATTTATTTGTGCTCATTCTATGAGCATTTTGATTCCTCGTAGGTATTTTTTTGAAACTTAATAAATCGGTACTGGTAGGTCATACAAGTTTCAATAGGTCCAGAACTTTTTTTTTCTCTGAAAATCCTTTTAGACCTGGATATCAAACGGAGCTACAATTTGTAAAAATTCCATGATGGTAGCTCTTTCACATTCTGAGATATGGTGAACAGAAAAAAGTTACACACAGACGCACATTTCTAAAAAATTGTACGAGCTTCTGGGGTCAAATTGTAACGAAATAATGCAAAAAAAGTAGATTTGAACATTTAGGTAATTACAAACCTCCGTCTACGAGAAATTTTTAACCAAAGAAGATATAATTATATATAATATAATTAACTTTCAACACAAAAAGTGACTTTCTAAGAAAATAGTTGAATTTTCAAAAAAATATAATTAAATTTTTAACCAAATAATAGATTTTTAAATCAAAAGAAAAGAATTCTGGACCAGAAATATATTAGTAAAATTTTCAAATAAGAAGAATTTACTTTCAACCAATAAAGATGAATTTTCAATCAAAAAGGTGACTTTCGACTATAATAGTTGAATTTTCAACAAAATAATATCATTTTCAACCAAATAGTAGAATTTTCAACCAAAAGAGATTAATTCTCAACCAAAAATATAATAGTCGACCTTTCAGTGAATAAGAATTTACTTTCAACCAAAAACAGTTGGATTTTTTTCTTCAGTTCTATTAATTCGGTACTCATTTAAGCGTAAAAACGAGAAAAAGCCCAATTTTCTTCAAAATTGGGTTAAAGGGTAACTCTTTAAAAAAGGAGAAAGAGTGTCAAGTCGGTAATTCAATATATCGCAATAAAAATTCTGCGGAAGGAAGCAGCGGATGTTATTTTAAAATATATATTGTGACGTCCCGCAAAAGAAAAAAAAAACATTATATCAATCGTATACCTTAAGAAATATTCGAATCTTGGTGATCCAGGTTCTAAAATATAGGGTTTGAATGTTCCGTAGGAAATTATTCTTTAATTTATATGCTCTATCTAATAACAATATACTTTTATGTCTCAAAATGCGACGCTGATTCGCGGTTTTCTTCTGTCAATGGCCGTCTTGCACTCATCCCATTCTTACCTTACTGAAATTTTTGTTTTGCCAAACGCATGCCCACACGATATGAAATATTGAAATGAAAGGTTTGTAAATTAAGTAAAAAGTACGAGTGAAGGTTCATCTGACCTTCAAACAAAATTTTCAACTCCATATCTCATTTCGTGTGGAAATGAGTTTTGTGAAAAAATGTCAGTAAGGCACGAATCGCATAAATTTGATGTGAGCTTAAACGGTTTTTTGAGAAAATAAACCCAAACCAATGTAATTACCTCGTTTACGCAAATTTTTATAATAAAATAAATCCAAACGTATTCAATTACCTCGTTTACGTACAATCGCTAAAAGTTGTCGACCAGTTTCTTCTGTTAACGGAAAGCTTTTTCTGTCTTGGATCTCCCCATACTTCCTTTTATATTCCAATGCGACCTCATACTTCTGCTGAAGATTCGAAAGTTTTTCCTCCAGTACAGGTACTTTAGCTTTGAGACTATTATCGCAGAACACCTCAAGAGGATCCGTTTCATCATCGGAAAAGTGTTCTAAATCCTGCAAATCAAATTTAAATTGTATATTCTGTTACATAAGTAAAAGTGATAAAACAGGATGGGAATGCCCTAAAATTGTTCAAATTGAGGCAGGGATCCGAATTGTAATATAAACCCCTTTTCCAAAATTATACTTGAAAAAATAGTTTGAAATTAAAAGTGAGAAGCATAGGAGAAATTTTTCAAACAGTGTACTTTAGGGATCAGATAAATTATAGTGAAAATAATTAACTGACTGTGAGGGTTAAGTACTTATAGGTAAGGGTGCATTCACAAATCGTACACGTTTATTTACATGGGGCACATTGAAGTTTGATATAATAAGGGAGGAGAGAACGTCGAAATTTTGTAAAAAAATATCACGTAATGAAAGGTCAGAAGAAGTGTACGTGGTTAATTAAATATCAATAGTAAGAATTGATATGAAGTGAAATATACCTGAGGATCGTTCAAATCACCCTCTCTCTTGGTTTGCTACATCCTCTATCAACAGAAGGAAATTATATTACTCAAAATGAAAAGCAAAACTGCTTATTTCGTCATGACATAATGATTTAGAACTGTTTTTATTTAACAATAGAACGTACTTTTAATATTCGTGGATCAGTATTTTGGAATGTCGTTTCAGCTTCCTTGCTTTACAAGTACTGATTAAGGACAGATTTCGTGGCAAAATCTCTTTGCAAAATAAAAAAAAACTGAATTTTGAATATTCAAATACAAACAAAATTTTCAGGATTCAAAATATTAAAAAAGAAATTGTCAATTATTTAAAGAAGCAATTTTTGCAAGGACTACCAATTTTACTACAGAATTTATTTTGGAGGAAACAGTTCCTGACACCATTTACAAAGTTGTAGTACACAAAAACTTACTTTATTTAACTCATGAACCGAGCTTGTTGAACGTTCCTCAGCTGGTGGCGCTATGAACGAACTATCAAGTCTTGGAACTCTTGGCCTCGTTTTTGCAATAGCAGCCTTAATATGAATTGTAACAATTATTGGAAGTTAAAAAAAAATGTGGGCTAATTTTTAACTTTAATTATGTTAATTATTCATAGGACAAATATTGCAGGTCTATACTGAAATTCCCTAATATTTTTCCGTAAAGGGTGACCCACATTTCGAAAGTAACTAAAAAAGTGACAATTGTCACAGTTACAATTACTGAAAAAATGTAGCTATAGCGACCAAAGCGCTACTTATTTAAAAAGGTACCTTAGTTACCACTATCGTTACCAGAGAAGTAACTAGTTCAAATAAATTAGTTATTTCTCATTGCTGTTGGGATCCCACCAATGATCTCATTTCAGTTCCACTCGAGACTGTTTTTTTTTTCAATTTTGTTTTAATACCTGAAATCAGCGCTGAAATACTTTTTTTTTGCAGAGAAAATGGGTATATGACCAAGCACAAGCCTTCTATCAGCAGCATCCTCAGCATTTAAAGTTTTTGGAAGAGGTTAAGCAAGAGGAAGAGAAGCGTCTGCAAGAAAAACAAAGGCTTTATGATGAAGATGTACAAGAGCAAATTCGGCGGTCGGAAACCCCAAAGTGTCGAGGCTGTAGTATTTCATAAAAAATGGGTTGCGCGTTGGCTTCACATGAAGCCAGCGCCGCCATACATGTAACTTCAGAACTGACTATTTAATCTAATCCGGGTTTCTTGCGAAAATTTGTGGCTCACTTAGGGCGCTCAAAAAGTCATCAAGTAGCCTATTGTCATATAACATTATATGACTCAGAACTAGCCCTTAGTCATACAACGGAAACTGTCAAATATAACTTTAGCAAAACATTTGAAAATGTTACATTAAAAATTAATCACAATTACATTAATGTACTGCTCTTTCTACGTTTTTGTTATAGTGTAAATGATTCTTGCAGAAAAATACAACTTTTATCAAACTATGTAGATTCTGATTAATTCTGATCAATAAATAATTTGTCATCAACCAAGATTGCATTCTTCTTTATATTCATGAAGCGGATTTTGTATTTCGTCCAATTTCAAAACTTATTGAAAAAGTAAAATATAAAATTAATAATATTTTTTTTAGACTCTCATAATTTAGGACTGAGAAAGTATTAAAATTGTCCGAAATTGCACTACTCAGTTTTTCAACGGATCTCGATGTTGTGAGACCCCCTGAAGCCAAAAACCAATTTTTGGCCATGACGTATTCATTAACCAGCATTCCCTGACCAACTGTTATGGATTCATCCATCGAAAAATATCTATAATCTCTAAAATATCTTCAATTTGGTTCCGATCATTTTCTGATGGGCGTCGTTTTCTTGGTTCTATGATTCAAAATTAATAAGTCGAAAATTATAATTTTAGGCCAAAAGTTCTTGGGAAGAATAGTAGCTTTTCAAAGGACCTATAATTTTTCGTGTAACCATTTTTTGATAAGACTTGATATTTTGGTTTCGTTTTCCGAAAAAACTACGAAAAAAACGAAAATTCAAATTTTGAGCCGGTTTTATTTATCAAAAATACTGTAAAAAAAATATATAAATTTTTAATTTTGAGCAAACGACGTGAAATACAGAAAAAAGTATCAACGATGAATTGCAGCTTTTGAAAATTGCAGCAAAAAAAGCTTTTGAAACCAATTTTCTCCTAATGTTTCCAGATGTACAATTTGGAGGTCTTGGAAACATGTATTTCTATAATTTAGTTAAATTTTTATTTTTTGAAAGTTAGAACCTATCGCAGAGAACTTTTTTGTTCATCCTCTAAAATTAGATTGGTAGTCCTTATTCGGGCGATCCCCAACTCGGAAATTTTTTTGATATTACATTCATCATGTAGAATTTGAAATTCCAGAATTTTTAAAGTTTCAATATCAAATTGATTTTTTTTCCATTTGAGGTTGAGAATGATGTTCAATATTTTGGAAGATTTTGAATTTAAAAATAATTTGATTCTCAATGTCTATTTCTAAAGTCTTCTCAATTTGAAGGCCTGAATTTGAGAAATGATTATCTCATTTTTTTTTTTCATTCTGAATACATTTATTTCGAAATTGTTAAATTACAAATAACAAGTCACGGTCTGTTATATAGGCGTGGGGGGGGGGGGGTATTTTTAACTCGAGTACGTAACATTTTTAATCTTTCTCTAAAAAAGAACTGGCAAAAATTTAAGATTGATTCATGTAAAATTTTAATATAATATTTTCAGTTAAAATAATTAATTTTCAATTAAGGAAAAGGAAATTTTCAACAAAATAGTTAAATTTTCAAACAAACTGATAAATCTTTGATAAAAAAAATGATTTATCAACTCAAAGTGTAATAGTTGATATTTCCACCAAAAAATATTTTAAGTTTCAATAAAAAAAACTGCTAAACCAAAAAATACGAATTTTCGACGTGAGAGTTGAATTTTTAATAAAGAAAGATTGTTCAATTAACAAAGAACAAAAATCTTATCCAAAATGTTGAGTTTTAAAGTCATAAAGACGAATTAAAAAAAAAGGGTTGAATTCACAACACAAAAATATGCATTTTCTATCAAAAAAATTGAATTTTTTATTAAAAAAGACAAGTTTGTAATAAAATAAGTGCATTTTCAACTTTATAAGATCAATTTTATAACAAACATGAAATAGCTACATTTTTAGTAGAAAAAAGAATTTTCAAAAAAATGTCTCAAATTTTTAACAAAGGAAATGAACTTTTAACTAAAATGATACATCTACAATCAACAAAATATATATGTAATCAAATAGTTGAATTTACAACCCACAAGATGAATTTTTTACCAAAAAAGACAAACTTTCAACAAAATAGATAAATTTTTAACTAAAAAAAGATAAATTTCCAACAAAAAACAGAATGGTTTAATTTTCAATCGGCAACATAAGTTTTTAGGCAAATAAAATAATTGTTCAACAAAATAGTTGAATTTTCAATAAAAAAACTAATTTTCAACCAAAGAAATGAAATTTTAACCAAAAAGATTAATTTTCTACCAAAAAAGAATAATTTTGAACCAAATACACGAATTTGCAACCAAAAAGCTTAATTTTCTACCGAAAAAGGACAATTTCTTAAACAAAATAGACGAATTTTCAACTAAAAAATTTAAGTTTTTAACGAAGAATAAAATAGTTTCATTTTCAGTTGAAGAAAAAAGTTTGTAAGTAAATAAACTAAATTTTCAGCGAAAAAATTAAATTTTCACCCAAACAAATAAATTTTATAGCAAAAAGATTGAATGTCTATAAAAAAAATTTCGACAAAAACTTTAGTGAAATTTTTAATTACAAAAAGTAATTTTGAATTTAAAAAAACTAATTTTTAACGAAATAAATGAATTTTTAACCAAAAATTTTAATTTTCTACCGAAAAAGAATAATTCTCAACCTAATATTTCATTTTTTAATGGAATTTTTAACCTAATAGTTGAATTTTCAAGCAAAAAGTGAATTAGTCACCAAGAATATTAACATTCTACAACAAAATACAAAGTTTCAACAAAATACGGAAATTTTCAAAAAAATTGATGAATTTTCAACTGAATAAGATTGATGCTCAACCAAACATTAAATGGTTAAGTTTTCAGTTGAAAAAAATTAATCTTCAATAAAAAAAAAATTTCAAGCCAATGAAATGAAGTTTGAACCTAAAAGATTAATTTTTTTACCAAAAGATAAGATATTTTAGGAATTTTTATTTTGAAAGATTTCCCTAAATTTCGAAAAACAGTAGAAGATTTTAAAGAAAAATGTTTCAATTTGGTATGATTAAAGAATAAAAAAAAATCGAGTAAATTCAAGAAATATTTAGAAGATTTTAAGAGATTGAAAAAGAATTTCAAACTGTAAAAGGTTTTAAAAAATTCAGATTTTTTTAATGATTGCAAACCAAAACTTTAGAAGGTTTGAAAGAATTTTGAAAGGTTTTAAGTGAATAAACAAATTTTCTTTAAATTCTTAGGAAAATTTTGAAGATTTTAAGGCGATTTCATTACATTTTGAATGATTTTTCAAAATTTCAAGAAAAATTTGAGTTACCTAAAAATATCTTAAGGAATTTGAGAGGTTTTAAATATGCAAACATCTTTCCTAATTTTGTCAAGAATATTATAGAATTTATATTTATATAAACTTAAAAACAAACTGATAATACTTCTTTTCTTGCAAGTAATTTCATTATTTGTGTGACTAAAAAAAATATTTAAAAAGCCTTCAGTGTTACATAAAAATATTGCTTTATTTCTTTCTATACAGCACTTCATCTTGAAAAACCTTTTTTTAATTAGAAAACGTCTATTATGTTTTTAAACAAATATTTAGAATGTACATAATAATAATATTTATATATCAAGAGCTGTTTCAAATAACCTATAAATTCCACATTTTTCCATTTTTTTTCTTAGGATTTATTCATCTCAAAAGAAATGGAAAATCTCTAGAGCCAAGTTTTAATGTGAAAATTTTCATATTACAGGGTATAGATATAAGAAAACACAAATTTCTAATATAACAAGCAAAAATCCACCATTTTTGGTTTTGCTTGAAAATAATAATAATTTTTATTTGAATAGTATAATGAACATGCGGAAAAATTCTCATTTTTCATTTATTGTAAAAATAACATTTTTGACTTTTATTTAACAATAAAGTTACTTTATGTCAACTCAAATATAAATTTAAACACTGTTGCATGCACCTGGTTTGAATAAATTACATTCTAAATTATGGATCTTGATTTTTTCTCAGTTTCATCATGGAAATAAATGCGACATTTTGCCTATCCTTGAACTTTGGGAATGAAATCTCGATATAAAAATAAAATTATTTAATATAAATTAGTGTCGCATTGTGACAAATAAGTTCAAAAAATGTGGTAAGTGAAATCTTATACGCATATTTTGAATTACATGAAAAAGTGAAAAAATATGTACAAGGTACGGATTAAGTTTCAACAATTTCTTATAATTTGTTATCATTGAAGAGAGGCTCCAATGAATCTATGTCAAATTTCTTAGAAAACTTCGACCAAAAGTCTGAAATGCTGAGAAATAGATTTGATTGCTCCACTTTTGAGCAGTTCAAGCTATTTCCTGGTTCCTGATTGTTACTGAAATTTACTGAAATTTGCTGAAATTTGATATGATATTGAATAGACCTTTTGCAAGATCCGTGCAAAAATCAGAATAAAATAAAAGCAGTAACAATGAAATATATTTCTTATCATTTCTGACTGTTAGCGTTATTTTTATTAGAAAGAATAATTGATATAAATTATGATTTTTGTAGAGGTTTTGCGAAAGATTTATTGAATTTCATATTTAATTTCAGTAGCAATTGTAAAGGAGGGAATCGAATTTCGACTCAGAAACTGAAGCAATACGTTTTTATTTATCTCATTTGAAAGTATAATTTTCCTCCTTTTCTATAAATGATTAGTATTCTGATCATAGCAGAGATCTGAGTTTTCAATAGATTTAATATTATTACTTTATTAATTATTGTTTTAAAGTCATCATATTTACTCCTGTAACCTAAAAATATTTGCCTCATTTTAAAAGGTTTAGTTTCATTCTGTTTAATGACAAGATAGTTCATCTATTAACTTTAAATAATATTTTAACTTATTTTGACCGCTATTTAAAAATTGAATAACTGTAAAGATTTGTATAGGAATTCAGATATTATTTTCTACATTCAATTCACACTCTACAGAATATGCGAGCTAAACTACTGAGCTAGAATGTACTCGGATTAACAAAAGAAGGGTCAATATTTGACATATGTAGGTTCTTAAAAGCCTTTTTTTTCTATGGTAAAACATTATGGGAAATTATTAAAACTTAGCAGATATCGTGTACATATGTGAAGCAAGCACTTCGCAAACTCCTTACCTTCAAGCAACAAATCAAGTGCACTAAATCAAGAGCTAAAAATAGATGATAAGAATGTACTAACTAAGCTGATAATTCATTTGTCGCAAGTTTCTATACATAAGGTGGTACGGAACCTGGGAAAATGTTGATAGGCACAATTTAGGTTCACTGGCATCGAGAGAAGTATTGGTAATGATTGATAAATGACGCAAGAATATTTCTGCAAAGAGTCCTTCTTTTCCCTCTTTTTTTCAGATAAATGGTTAACTATACAAAGAGTAAAGAGAAGATTATCTGTGCAGAATAAGATGGCGAAAATTTTTCTATTGAACTATTTTTCCCTAAAATTAACCATTTTCTTGAAAATTAATAAAAACTTCAAAAATATTACTTTTTCCCCTATTTTGAACTATTATAAAAAAAGCACAAGGCGGAATTTTTTTTTGGAGATTGAGCATATCATGTAAAAGCTATATACAAAAATATAGGCCTTCTGGAATTAATTCGAAGTGGAAATCCTTCGTTGACTAAACTACCGGCGGCGCATGGTTCTGAAAATTTCCTTCAGGTAGTTCGTGAGCCATAGGACAGATCCGGAAAGACTCTTCGAGGGATGGGTTACGAGCATTGGAAGCTTGACTATCGGGGGTCTCTTTTTAGGTAGACTGAGGTGTTAGATTAAGGTGCGAAATAATGAGTCTTATCAAGAAGACGGTAACATAATACAGATATATAATGACATATAAAAGTATATTTATTTTTGGTCCATTGCGCATCGAAGAGTTATGTTTCGCCCTGTGCGGTTCTTGACATGTGTTCCGTATCGTGTCGCTTCATTCGTGCCGTCCCTCGTGAAAAGAAATACCAACTTAAGATCACTTTAAGACCAGTTTCAAACAACGTTTGGTCTTTTTCTGGTCTGTACCCTTTATCCTATACCTACATCATTTTTAGAGCATTGAAAGAGACACCACTCTCTCTCTGAAATAAGGATAGCTGTCTGTATCAACAGATTAGCTAAACCTAAAAGTCCTAAAGAACCTGGACTGATTTATGAGCATTTAAAAGGACTAGAGGCCTAAATCGTGAAGACCCTAATTATGATTGGATATTGGGGGTTCAAACTGCCGGCCGGGGCAAAAGGACTGTGGTCTCCTGGGGACCAGAAAATATCAGTTTAAGACCACTTTAAGACAGGACTATACCTGCCTATACTGTGATCTTAAGTTGGCCTTTCTTTTCACGAGGGGTAACTTAATTATTAGGCAATTCTGTAATTGATATGATATCACGGTGTTTGTAGTTGTGTTCGGAGTGCAGCATGAATGTTGTGTTTGATTATTTTTGAGCTCCTTCGCGCTTGAAGTTCTGTTTTCCAGTTTCGGAGTTCGACAGCTCTCGCTCAGCTGCCATTTCCAACAATTGGTGCTTATCCTGAGTGTAATGAGTCAATCTCCGAAGAAAAACCGGGCGCCATTTCTTGTAAAAAGCTTGGTGTCTTTAGCCATTTAGTCTGCCTCAATGCGGGTTCATCAAAATAATCATTTGACCATCTAAAAAAGGGTATAATTGATTTTGCTTGCGTAAACTGCAAATGACCTGATGCTAGCGATACCTCTTTGAGCTCACCAGGAGGCTTCTTGCTAATTCCCAGTAGAGAAATTGATCCTACCGGTGAGAAAGAAGTTCATAATCCTGCACTGATCACAGTTTCTCCTGTCCCTGTCGCTGCTGCTGCCCTGTTGCCTGGATACGCTCAGAGAATTCACAGCGCGCTCCTGCACGCTGAGAGAAAAGCGCCCGGGTAGGCGCAGAAACTGATAAGAAACCGTTTCAAGGAATTTGAATGATGACGAAGATGATGATCATGATGAAGAGGATAAATGTTCAACCAAACATGAAATAGTTAATTCTTTTTTTGTTTAAAGAAAATGATATTTAGAGGCAAAAATGAATCGTCAAAAGTACACTGAGCGAAGAATTCCTGTGTAGTTCGGGTTTACACTCCAATAGTTCGGGTGGTTTCTCTTTTTTTTCACACGAAGGTTTGGCGCGCTTGCACTACTGAGACGTGCGATCACCCCAACCATTGGGGTGCTCACCTGAAACAGCAGCGGCCGAAGTGGTGGGGCGCCCTCCCGAATACTTGGGGAGCTTGCACGAATGATTTGGGAGATTCGAGTCCTCAACCGCGTTGGATGTTGCGCGTTTGACGTTTGCGCATGTTTGCTAATTTAAATAAAAGCGTTTATCCCGGTATACAGAAATAATTCTAGAGAAAGAATAATGTTTTATATTTCTCTTACCTTCGTTAATGATTATCCAAAGGAAAACCAGATAACTAGTTGCACTTTATTCCACTGACATCTCGTACATAAACAATAAAATCGACATGAACTATAAACAGAGACATTCGGGAAGAGCCTGATGTTCATCAACTGCGGCCATTAGCGAACATGCGCAAACTTCCAACGCGCAACATCCTACGCGGTTGACGACTCGAATCTCCAGAATCATTCGTGCAAGCTCCCCAAGTATTCAGGCGGGCGCCCCACCACTTCGGACGCTGCTGTTTAAAGTGAGCACCCGAATGGTTTGGGTGATCGCACGTCTCAGTAGTGCCAGCCCGCTAAACCTTCGTGTGAAACAAAAAAAAGAGAAACCACCCGAACTATTGGGGTGTAAACCCGAACTACACGGGAATTCTGCGCTCAGTGTAGGTGAATCGAGATAAAAGTCAACATTTCTCTTCACAAATAGCCATAGAACACGAATAAAACATTACTTTCAATTATCACCTTCATAAATCTGTTTGACAGGGTCCGAAAGAACCCCATAAGTAAAAAAATGTGTTTTGCGAGTTTTTAGCGCTAATTAGGATTTTTTTTAAAGTTTTAGAATATTGTTAGAATGTCGCGGCTTTTAAAAACAATTTCCACATTTTGTGCAATTTTTAACAAATATAATTGTTTGAATAATTTGTTATTAATTTTAATAATATTCTCTTAGAATAATGCTAGAAAGTTGCGGCTTTTTTTTAATTTTCAACTATTTGTTTAGTTTTCAATTGTAGTGAATTGATAATTGATTGAATTTAGCAAAAATAATTATTTGAACAAATTATTATTGTTCATAACTATCTTATTCTTTATTAATGATAGATAGTTGCGGTTTCTTCTGAAATTTTTAAGTTTTTACCTACTCTTTACTTAGTAAAGTAATAAATAGTTCAAGTTAACAAAAATAGTTGTTTGAACAATTTATTAATGTTTATAACTATCTTTCCTTGGGTAACTGATTAAAAGTTGTGGTTTTTTCTGAACACTTATACTTTTTGTCCAATTTTCAGCTAGTGAGGTAATAATTAATGCAAGTTAACAAACGTGCTTATTTAAACAATTGCTTATTGCTTATAACTATCTTTCCTTATTAGAGTCAGGAAATTGTTTCTGGTACTTCGTTACCACTTTTGGCAAATATTGTTTCTGACTTTTGTCTCTAGTAAGAAGAAAATTAAAGTTAGATATCAATTTTACAAATATCTGCTTTATTTCAGAAAAATAGATTCACAAGAAAGAAAGAGATTGCTTAAAAAAGATTTTCTCTAATGTTTATTTATTATTTGTTCATAACTAAAAAGGCAATGCAAAGTTAAAAATTTCAGAAAAACCGCAACTTTTTAGCACTCATCTAAGGAAAGATAGTTATAAACAATAATAAATCGAATAAAAAATTGTTTCAACAACTATTTTTTCAACTTGCATCAATGATTACCTCACCAAGTGGAATGTGGAAAAAAATTTAAAAATTTCAGAAGGAAACGCAATTTCTACCATTATTTAAAGAGAATATTATTAACAATAATGATCAATTGTTCAAAGAATTATGTTTATGAACATTAATTAACTATTACCTCACTCTACTTGAAAATTTGACAGAAATATGGGGGTTTTCTGGGACCCCATCAAACAGACTGATGGGGGTGATATTTAAAAACAAAAATATTTTATTTGTGTTATATGGCTAATTGTGAACAGAAATGTTGAAATTTGATTTAGCTGATATTGAGGATTCAGAATGAAATTAACGGCTTGAGCCACCTCTAAATATAATTTTTTTTTTCAACAAAAAAAATGGATTTATTTTTGTGTGGATTCGAACAATTTTCCGGGCGATGTGCATACAACCCTGATGGAAGAAAATTTTACAAGAAAATACAACATTTCTACAAGTATATTTTTTTGTTAAAACATGTACTTTTTCGTAAAAACTGTACAAAATTTAACAAAAAAATACAGTTAAATACAAATAGCTTATTTTTTCTTGTATTTTCCTGTAGAAAAGTAAACAAATTAACAATAAAGTGCAAGTTTCTACAATTCAAAAATTTGTAGAACTTTTTCTTCATATTTTTTTTACTTTGTTCTAAAAATCTACAATGTATTACAGAAAACTACAGAATTTTACATTTTTTTAATTTGGGTGTTTGACCTCATGAAAACACTTTTAATTTTACGTAAATTATTATAGGAAGTTACAAATCTTTGAAAAAAAAATAAAAAATTTCACAAAAGTTGAAATATTGGGAAACTTTACTTAAAATTATGTTGTATATTTTTACCCAAAACTTTTTCTATTATAATCAATCACACTGAACTGTAGTTCGATTATTGCAAATTGAACAATAAGTGACTTTACAGGAGGATTCAATTTTTCAATTTGAAAGCCTCAGTAGTTAAACAAATGTGAACGTCCGCTTGGAACTTTATAAACTATTCTTAATTTGAAGGTAATTTGAAAAATTAAACGCAATTATTCAATTCCAAATCCTATTCAAATATTGTTTCAATTTGAAATATTCCACTTTTAACCCATTTAATTTGAAATTTTTTTAGCACTATTTTACTTTTCATTTAAAATGAGCAATGATAAATCAAATGTTACAAACTGAACAATTTCAAACTGAATTATTTGAAATAGAAAGCCTTGAATCGTAAATATTTCAGAGTGTGAAATTAAAACTTCGTACGTTACAATTTTAATTGTTCTATTTAACAAATTTTTAATATTTAATTTTTTATTTTCAACAATTAATTTCAAGAGAATAATTAAAAAGATTTTTGAAAATTTTTAAATAATAAATAATAATTGAACAATTATTAATTTGGAAAATAATCGAGCATCGTAAGCATTTTGAAAGGTTTTGAATAAATAAAAAATTTGTATCAAAATTTCTAGAAAAACTAACAATCATTATTTTTTGTGAAAAATTAATTTTAAAAGAATATTCAATAAGATTTACAACATTTTTGAGAAAAAGAATCTGGATTATTTTAATTTAATTTGTTTACTTTTGCAAAATTTTCCAAAAATTTTTGGGAAATTTCGAGTTCCAAGATTATAAAATTATCATTAGATTCCTGGAAAATCTTTAAAGTATTTTTTTCAAACAAATATTTAAAAAGATTTAAAACAAATGTTAATTTATGAATTAATTTGTCTAGCTTAAAATTGCTTAAAATGACATAATTTGGAGAATTTATAGGTTTTTTTATCCATTATTCAATTGATAGAATTTAAAATGATAGCGTGGAATTCTTTTTTTTCTAATATTTTAACTGTACAATATATAAAAGTTAAAAATTGAAGTTTTGCAGTTTAACGGTTTTTAACTAAAACCATGATCCTAAGGACCACCGCAGTTGTCTGCGGTGAAGGGAAGGTGATACCCCTACTTGGCGCGTCCCCGGGTGGCGGATAGGGAAATGCTCGCTGGAAACAGAGGGTAGGGCTGAAATAAAATAGGCCCCGCGGACCAAACACACATGATCGGTGCCGACTGTGACCCAATGGGAGTGCTTCGAACCGGAAACGGGGATGAGGCTGCTATGAGCTTGCTCTGCCGATGTGTAAGTTGCAGTCGGTTATCAGGAATCCAGCCCCTTCGGGCCCTGATCAGGAAGTGTGTGGTGGCTGCAGAGGTCGGAGTCTGCAGTGCTCCGGGCGAGTCCGGTCCGTCCGTGCATTCCGGGACCGGTTAAACGCAGCCTGTGCCCCAGGGAACTGCGGTAGGACTGCGGTCCGAGGGTATACCCATTCCCAGCTTTTTCGGCCCGCCCCTCCACGCACGAAGCGCTGGATCAAATTTTTATGGCAACCTTTAAGGAAACAGAAATAGAAATAATAGGAGCTCAAGAAACGATGGAAAAGATGGACACGGACGTCAAGAAACCGGTTACAACGAAGGTCAACTTGATGGAGCACATACAGACTAGACCCAACACTGACAAGCCTATCAAGTTCGGCTTACCAGTGGCTAGGGATGATATGGCACTTCTACTTCAATGCAGAATTGCTTTAAAGGAGGCAAGAAGAAAATTTTAAGCTTGCAAAGAAGAGAAGAAGGCGCACACGCTCGTAGCAGGAGCACAACTAGGCAATGACAAAAGTAGTGTCATAGAGAAGACACCTGGATCTCTGACCAAAATAAAGAGACATGTGTCAAGCACGCCGAGCCCTGAGAGTGTAGAAACCTCGAGGCCCATTAAAAAAGCCCAGGTTGAGGGCACCACCTCAGGTTGGAATGATGTCGTTCGCCGCAACAGAAAGGACAAGAGGAAACAGGCAAACAACGCGACAGAAATTGTCAAAAACAAAGAAAAAAGAAAACCCAGGAAAGTCCGACCAGAAGCGGTACTAATCACACCAGTAGCCGGACGCAGCTTTGCAGAAGTGGTTAAAGACATTAGAGCAAACGCCAAGCCGGATGAAATGGAGGTCGAAATCAGGGCAATAAAGAAAACCTGACAGGGAAATGTGTTGTTGGAACTGGGTGCGTCAGACGAAAATCGCCCAAAGAACAGTGATGCGCTGCACAAGGCCATCAAGAAAACTGTTGAGAATATGACGGTAAATATGACCAAGACGGAGTTCCGGGGCAGCTTACTGGCTTTCGTCGAACTTAAAGATACAGATGCCATTAAGGCGAACCAGCTCGGCCACATCGAAATTGGGTGGGTCAGTTGCGGGGTTCGTATTAGAATAAAAGCTAAACTTTGCTATCACTGTCTTGACTACGATCACAACGCGACGGAGTGTAAGGGAGTAGACAGGAGAGGCCAGTGCTGGAAGTGTGGTACGGAAGGCCACATATCAGCACAATGCACAAATGTAGCTTAGTGCCCTCTTTGTTCCACGAGAAAGGATGGCAAGCCAGTCGACCATAAACTCGGGTCATCTGAGTATGCAGTCTATAGAGAGGCCGAAATAGAGTGCAATAAAATATCGGAATGGCGGTAGTGCTTCAAGGAAACTTGAACCGCTGTGAGCTAGCTCAATCACTAATGTATCAGCTGGTAATAGATAAGCGTGCTGACATTTTTATAATCAGCGAACAATACGAAAAAAGAAAAGGCTCCGGCTGGTTCCAAGATACGAGCGGTACAGCAGCGATCTGGGTAATTAACAGAACCCAGTTTCTGGTCCATAATCACGGCGGAGATGATGGATTCGTGTGGGCAACAAGCGGCACGGTCACAATTATTAGTTGCTATCTCTCACCAAATGAGGGAATAGCGGTCTTTTGCGGAAAGCTGGAAGAAATTGAAGACCTGTGCCGTAACCTGGACGCAGATATCATAATGGCAGGCGACTTAAATGCTAACTCAGGTGAGTGGGGGATGTCATGGACTGGCAGAAGGGGTCGAGAGATCACTAACATGGCAGCAAGGCTTGATCTGATCATCCTCAATATCGGAAAATCGACGACCTTTAGAAGGACAGGTTATCGAGAGACGATATTTGACATTACCATGGCTACACCAGAAGCAGCGCATGGGGTCAAAGACTGGAGACTACTGGATGATTACACAGAAAGTGATCACCAGTACATCAACTTCCAGATGGGGTGCGAAAACCAGAGGCTAAAAATCTGCAAGTCGCAAAAGAGTAGGAGTGGCTGGAAGGTGGCTAGACTAGATACTGCCAAACTTCTTGGCTTGATTGCTGAAAAGGGAGGTAGTATGCTAGAAGAACTAACATGCACCACAGTCTCAAAAAATGACGCAGAGATCCTTGTGGAGAACACAATGCTTCTAATAAAGGAAGGGTGTGATGCCTCAATGCCGAAGAAATCTGGGACGATCCACAACCCCCGGTATACTGGTGGAACGAAGAAATTGCCGAGGTGAAAAAGAGGTGTTTCCAGATCAAGCGGAAAGTGCCCCGTGCTAGAAGAAAAGGTAAGCAAGCCTCTCAGGTGAACAAGGAATATCTGCTTTCCAAAAAGGTAGTAAACCGTGCCACTAACTTTATGGAAGATCGCCAGTCGCTCTAATGGAACTGCAGATGATGGAGCAGATAGTGGGCGAATTATTTCCCATGCACCCTGTCCGGGTCATCACGGAAGAATCGCTACCTGAAGCAGTCCCTCTTTTTACTAAGGAGGAACTGTGGACGGCTGCAGACAGGATGGTAAACGGAAAGGCACCAGGTCCTAATGGCATACCGACAAATGTCATTAAGGCGATTGCAAAGGAGTACCCATATGTGCTCTTAAACATGTTCAACGCTTGCCTTGAAGCCGGAGTCATCTGCTCCAGGTGGAAGGAACAAAAACTTGTTTTGCTGGACAAAGGAAAGGGGCCGCCCATTACACCGTCGTCATACAGGCCTCTCTGCATGCTGGACGTTGTGGGAAAGCTCTTCGAGCAGCTCATACGTGCCAGACTGAGAACGGCAGATACTCATACCTAAAAAACATCAGAATTGGTCACTGAAAAAATTGTCAATAGAAATAAAAAAGGCAGTTATTGCTAATAATGTAATTTTTCGAGAAATTAAAAATATCGTAAAATTCATTGGAAAGCTTAATTAGGGTAAGGACTAAGAATGCTGAAATTGGGAAAGGAGGAAAGAGTGGGGCAAGTAAATTTAATTTTTTCCTTCTGACAATTGTAATAATGAGTTACGAAACTGTTTGTTGTCTGTCACCTTCAAACCGAGTGAAGGTGAATAAACAGTGATTTCTCGTAATTGAAGACATTTTGTATCTCTACTTAATGTTTGAAGAAGTCCATTTACACAAGCAATATCATTATTTTTCAGATTCCAAACACGCTAACTGCTACGTTCTCGATATTTCGCAATACAATATATCTCCCATTATTTATTATATATATACATATATATACATATATATATATATATATATATATATATATATATATATATATATATATATATATACATAAATTGTGGTGTGTACAATGCAGCGAGAACTTTGGCAGATGCAAACCGTAAAACAAAACCAACGGTTGATCATAAGACTAAAAGATGAATGCATCAACTCAGCACAAAAATAGCACAAAAAGTCGAAGCTACTGACCATCAGTTAGCATATTGTTGACAGAATACGACTACTATCTAACGCTAGGAGGAGTCTAGAGCGGAAAGAGATGTAGGTCAGAGAAAATCAACAGTTTTTGTCTGCCCTATCACGACTCTTCCGAAACCCTCCAGTTACTGTCGACCATCCACCCAAACCAGAAGAGGTCGAGTCGAAGCATTTTGGAGAGAAATCTACGAAGTCCAACATCCACTTGAAGAAGGCTCAAAGAACATAAATAGCTTCAAGGAGCTGTGCGATGCCCTCATAACAGCTGAGGAGGAATGCCCACCTATCACTGCCGAGGAGGTGAGAAACGTATTAAGAGGCATGAAGAACTATACCGCTCCGGGACCAGAGACCAGAGACCTAAGAATTACAGGACAATAACTTGTCTGAACACACTGTATAAGATCTTCACAGCTATCCTAAATGATAGGACTGTTCGGCAATTGGACTTGTGTGGCGAGAGATGTATGAGCAACGCGGCTCAAGGGAAGGCGTAGCAGGATGTCGGGAGAACCTGCTCATCGAAAGATGTGTTTGTAAAGACGCATCATCCTATCAGCAATTCCTATCGATGGCCTGGATTGATTACCGGAAAGCTTTTGATTCAACCTCCCATAGACTTATCATCTGTCTGTTTGAAAGCTTGAAGGGTCATCCACACATCGTGAGGTACATAGAGAGATTAATGCCGCTTTGGAAAACCAGATTTACTATCTCATCTGGAAAACATCGTGTGATCACTAAAAGTGTCACCTTTCAGAGAGGTATGTTTGAGAGCGACACCATGAGCCCTCTCCTCTTTTGCCTCACATTATTGCTACTATCTCTCGCACTTTGCCATTCCGAAGGGTACCTCTGCGGCAAACCTGAAGATCGAAAGCATAAGGTCACTTATGTATTTTACATGGATGATCTCAAGATCTATGCTAAAAATAAAGAGGAACTACATCTAGCTCTAGATATTGTCAAAAAGTACACTCAAGAGATTGGAATGAAGTTCGGGTTAGAGAAATGCGCAAAGGTTTATTTGAAGAAAGGAAAACCTAATGGCATTCCCGAAGACCCTGAGCTCGTCCACGGGACGTGCCACGGAGTCGCATTCAGGACGTGACATCTATAGAGGATAGTCTCCGAAGCAGATACAAACGTCTCATCCGGCAGATTTGGTCTTCCGAACTGTCGGAAAGGAACAAAGTATCTGCAACGAACATGCTTGCCGTCCCGGAAGTACTCTATTAATTATTTTATGACCTAAAAAAGGTGTGCCAAAGCTCGATTTGATCTGTTCATTTTTTCGAGAGTTATCGTGTTTGCGGACGAAAGGCCGGGTGACGGACAGAGGGACGGACGCCGTCGCCAAAACTTGATTTTCAGCTTCAGGGGTTCTCAAAACGTAGAGATTAGTTGAAAAACAGCGGTTTCAAATTTCGGACAATTATAATACTTTTTCAATCGTAAATGATGAGAATGTAAAAGCGCATTGAATTACGCTCGCCAAAATTAGCAGCTTATATTTTATGTTTCACAAAGTTGAAATCGCAAAAAAAAATTTCCACACGAAAATTGTGCTCTTCATTAAGCTCTATATGCACATATTTTTTTTCGAGTCGTTTTTTTAAATATGAGTTTCAGATAACATTTCCCGTCATTTTATCTCGAATGGGAAGCAAGGAATACAAGACCGAGCGTCCCGTCGGTTATTGCATTCGGGGCCTCAATTTACTAAATAACTCAATATCCAAAATTAAATAAATTGACTTATTCTTTAATTTAAATATAGGGTACCACATTAGTGAATTAAAATTTCGTTTTTCAATTTCAATTCAAAGTAGAAAGGGTGGCTAGGCTCACTGAACTTGACCGATATTTCAGTTCCTATTGGTCTTTATGGAAGCATATTGTATTGAATATTAAATAAAAATTTTATGATATATATTATTATATATTATTATTTTTTCCCTCAGGCTTAAGATGGTTCTAACAGCGCAACATGTCGAGGGCATTTTTGTTCGAGTTGGATTTTTGAATAGTGTGCACGGGGCTGTCCCGGTATATATCATCATGAAAAATTTAAAACACAATTTTTAAACTGATCCTGCTGTTTGAGGTGGCTTATATTGATCCCACTAATATGCACAAATTCATTCACTACGCATTTTTAAGTATAAAAAGTTCGAGATAATAGGAGAAAAAACGAAAGACCTCGAACAAATATGATTGTCAAGAATTTCATCCGGTTACCACTTATGATTAGATCTAGAGTCAATGAGGCTTTTTTCAAACCTGCATAAAAAGGCAATTCATAACCGACTAATTGACCTGGATGATTTTTTATTAGCAAAAGAAAAGTCTACAAAATTTCCTCTTGAATATCGCAATTTGTTAACAACAATTCACGGAAAGAAGTTCTCATTCGGTCGGAAGATTTCTTTGTGCTTGCAAAATATCTAACCTCGATATAGACAGTGATTATGGAATGCACAAATAAGGAAATAATGAAACTTAGGTTTGCTTCTAATACTTTAAATCCGTAATATTCGCAGCAAAATTATTCAGAATACAAGATTCATGTGAAATTTTTAACCAAACAATATAAATTCCATACCAAAAATATAATAGTAGACTTTTTAATTAGAAAGGATAAATCTTCAGCCAAAAATAGTAGAATTTTCTTATTGGGTTCTATTAGTCTCCATGAAATCTCAACAAAAACATCAGCAATACAAAAAATCTGCCAAGTATAACTATATGAATTTGGGAAATCAAACTTGGCCAAGCGATTTAGAAAAAAAAATATTCATGATAAAATGTATAAAGAAGTATATTTTTATAAAGTTCCCTACGGAAATTTTGAAATAAACTTGAAAAAGCCACATTAGACATTTTACAACTTGGCTTATAATTTGCTTATAACATGAAATCCCGCCAAATTAAATAAAGTACAATATGGCTTTTTAAAATTTATATAAAAATTGATGTAGGATACTTTATAAAAAAGTTTCTTGATATATTTTATTATAAATATTTTTTCGCAAATTAGTTGGCCAACTTTGATTTCACAAATTCATTTGTATTTTTTTTCCTAATTGAAAAAATAAGATAAGTGCAAGTGTAAAAATAAATTTTTCACCTGTGCTCATCTCTTCTGTCTAATATGTTGAACAGATCCTTGCTGAAGTAAAATTTCATGAAATAACAAAATAAAATTTTTGAATAACCGTTTATTTGTTAAAAGTTTTTAAACACTTGAATTTGAGCTAAAATTAGCTTCTGATAACTCAGAACAAGGAAATAAGTATTATCAGCTTGTTTTCAAAGTCATATGAATAACATTTTTCTAAGATTCTTGAGAAAGTTTAAAATGATTTTTTTATTAATTTTAAATTAATTTTTTTATTTGTTTTCAAAAATAATCTATAAAAACTTCTAAAATTGCTGAATATTTTTTTAATTGACTGGATTTTTCCTAAAGGTTATAAAAAATTCTGAAAAATTAAAAGAGTTGTCTAAACACTTTCAGATTCTTTTTTGATAAATTTGGAAATCTTTCAAAATGTTTTGAAATATTTTCAGATATTCTCATTAAATTAATTATTCAAAATAAATAAACATCTATATTTTCCTATGAATATAGACACCATTTTTTGATTATTTAAAATCGTGGACACAAAAATCTATAAAAATCTTCTTGAATTTTCCCGAGAATCTTAGAAATAATCATCTAAGATAATAATTCCAAATTTTCATTTTGTCTCAAAAATTATTTATCTTCTCAAATTATAATTTGGTTGATGTTATTTGTGCTGTCTTGACTGACAAATCTTTTTTGGTTGAGATTTCATTTATTCTGTTGGAAGTTTTTCCTTTTGACGGATTCAAATCTTTTTTATTCAAAATAAAAATCTTTTCCACTTGAAATATCGACTATTGCATTTTTTGTTGAGAATTAATTTCTTTTTTGTTGAAAATTCATCTCTTTGGTTGAAAATGTAACTATTTTGTTGAAAATTCATATGTTTTGTTGAAAATTTGTCTTTTTTTATACAAAATTGAGCTACATGTGTCACGTCCCGTGACGTATATATATATATATATATATATGTTAATATATTTATTTATATATTTATCTATTTGC
>CAKNYM010049914.1:213275-233869 GCA_932195095.1 Andricus curvator
GAACCTAATTAAAAAGGAAAGTATTTTACGTTTTCCATGACGTAACACATGGTAGAAAATTTATCTTATGGTTGGAAATTCAACTTTTTGGTCGAAAATGAACTATTTTCATGAAAAATGCACATTTTTGGAAAAAATTTAATCTTTTTTGGTTCGAAATGCAACTGGTTGAAAATTAATCTTTTCAGCTGGGGATAACCCTATTTTGTTATTCTCATTTCAAATGAAAATCTTTTTTGTTAGAAATACCAAATATTTATTACATTTCTCATTAAGAATTCGTCTTTTTTTGTTGAAAATTTAAGTATTTGGTTGAAAATGAAGTTTCTTTTTTAAGTTTGATTTGCCTTATCTGAAATTTTCGAAAATCTTTCTCAATTTTCTTAAGAATCTTAGGAAATTTATATTTATATAACCTCTAAAACAAATAAATTAAAATAATAAATAGTTTTTCGATATTTTCATTAGGTAGTGAAAAAATTTCGAGACGTATTTTTATAACACTTTTTTAGATAGGATTATGCTTTGATTTTTGTGAAGGTAAAATAATAACCCTGGTTATGTGTACCGAAATTTCGGTTAAAATAGCGCCGGTTTTTTTCGTAAATGTAAAATAATATTAATTATACATGTGTCTATAAAATAGAGTTTTATGGATTTCTTGCATTTTAAATTTTCTTAAATATATGTATGTGTATATATATATATATATATATACACACACATATATAATAAATAATCGGGAATATATTGTATTGCGAAATATCGAGAACGTAGCAATTGACGTGTTTGGAATCTAAAAAATAATGATATTTCTTGTGTAAATCGACTTCTTCAAACATTAAGTAGAGATAAAAAAATGTCTTCAGTTACATTAAAGACAACAAACAATTTCGTAACTCGTTATTAAAATTGTCAGAAGGAAAAAAATGAAATTTAGTTGCCCCACTCCTTCCCCCTTTTCCAATTTCAGCAAACTTTGTCCTTACCCTAATTAGGCTTCACAATGAATTTTACAATATTTTTAATTTCACAAAAAATTACATTATTAACAATAAAAGATGTTTTCATTTCTATTGACAATTTTTTTAGCGACCAATTCTAATGTTTTTTAGGTATGAGTCATCCACGAATATCATCATTTTTTGGAAAATTAAATTTGTTATTTCATTTGAATATTCAGAAAATAATCCATATCCAGCAACTACGGCCTCTAAATACATTCGGAGATTTTTTTGCATTAGAGATTTTATTTCTCGAATTTCCCTCGTGGGAAAATTTTTACCAAAAAGTACAGAAAACTAAAACTATTTTCACCGGAATCTACAAATAAATACAATAAATTACAACCAAAATTACAGGAAACTACAACTTTTTTCTGTTATTGAGACGAATTTTGTACTCTTTTTGTATTTTTTGTATATTGTTGTACTTTACTGTAGTTTTGATTTTCTACAAGAATCTGCAGGAATTTACAGCTTTTCCAGCCAAAAAGTTGTTCTTTTTCGACCTAGGATGACAAGTATTTATTTTAAATTAGGATGTGTACATAATCGATATTACAAATCGTTATTGAACAAAAAAAAAGAAAAACCTTACGTTTGATGTTTTTTTTCCAATATATAACAATCGATTGGACACCATATATGTAATTTAAAATTATCTCATTGGAATATTTTCAATATTTCGTATCCTAGGTCGACACAGAACCACTTTTTGACTGCAAATCAAAATTGAACAAATAATAAATAATTGATCATGGTTTTAATTAAAAACCGTCACACTGCAAAATTAAAAATTTTAACTTTTATACATTGTACAGTTAAAATATAAAAAAAATAAATCCACAATATCATTTTCAATGCTATGTATTGAAGAATGAATAAAAAAATCTATAAATTTTCCAAATTATGTCATTTCAAGGAATTTGAAGCTAGAAACCTTTAATTCATACTTTGAAATTTGTTTTTAAATCTTTTTAAATATTTACTTAAAAACTTGTTTGAAAAAAATACTTAGAAAATTTTTCAGGAATTGGAATTCTTTTAAAATTAATTTTTCAAACAAAAAAAATTATCGTTAGTTTTTCTAGAAATTTTGATACAAATTTTTTATTTATTTAAAACCTTTCAAAATGCTTACAAAGCTCATAAATTTTGTGTTCGACATTTTCAAAAATCTGCATTATGTTTCAAATGTTTTGAAATCTTTTCACGTTTCAAATTATTTTGGAATCTTTTCAAAACTTCTAAATATATTTTAAACTAACTCGATTATTTTCCAAATAAAAGTTACGAAATTTTTTTATTTTCTCAAAACCTCTAAAGATCAATAAAAAGCTTGAAAATTTTATTTCGATATATTCAAAAAAATCTCGTAAATATCTCTTGAACTAACACATACCTTGCCCAAATTGATAATTGTTCAATAACGTTTTAATTTCACACTCTGAAATATTTACGATTCAAGGCTTTCTATTTCAAATAATTAAGTGTGAAATTGTTTAGTTTTTAATATTTGATTTATAATTTCTCATTTTGAATAAAAAGTAAAATATTGCTAAAAATTCAAAAAAATGTCTTATATATTTGAAAAATTTCAAATTAAATGGTTTAAAAATCGAATATTTCAAATTGAAACAATATTTGAATAGGATTTAGAATTGAATAAGAGCGTTTAATTTTCTAAATTATTTTCAAATTAAGAATAGTTTATAAAGTTTCAATCCGACGTTTACATTTCTTTAACTACTGAGGCTTTCAAATTGAAAAATTGAATCGTACTGTACAGTCAATTATGCTTCAATTTTCAATAATCGAATCACAGTTCAGTGTGATTGATTATAATAACAACATTTTTTGGTAAAAATATACAACATAATTTTAAGTACAGTTTCCCAATATTTCAACTTTTGTGAAATTTTGTATTTTTTTGTAAACATTTGTAATTCTCTATAATAATTTACGTAAAATTAAAAGTGTTTTTATGACGTCAAACACCCAAATTGAAAAAATGTAAAATTCTGTGGTTTTCTGTAATACCTTGTAAATTTTTACAACAAAGTAAAAAAAATTATCAATGAAAAGTTATACAAATTTTTGAATTGTAGAAACTTGCACTTTGTTTTTAATTTTTTTACTTTTCTACAGTATAATTGCTATAATTGCTCTTGAAAACTTTTTCTCGTGTTTTGCGTCGTTCAATTCAAAATTTGAATTTTGGATTTTTCCATAGTATTTTCAATGATTAAAAACAAAATGAAAAGTATCATCAAGAATGGTTGAAACAAATTTGTTAAGACTTCTGAAAATCTGCAATTCATCGTCAAAACTTTTTTCCGTATCTCAGGACGTTTGGCTCAAAATTTGAATTTTCTATTTTTTTCATAGTATTTTTGATAGATAAAACCAAAATGACAAGTCCTATCAAAAACCGCTCAGGAGGAATTTTTTAGGACTTTTTAAAAACTCTAATTCCTCACTGAGCCTTTTTTCCATATTTTTCGTTATTCAGCCTAAAATTTTCCATTTTTCTCATAGTATTTTCAGAAAATAAAACTAAAATATCAAGTCTTATCAAAAAATGTTAGAAGGAAAAATTATGGCTCTTTCAAAAAGGTACAACTAACATAAAACCAAGAAAACTAGTCCCATCTGGAAATAATTAAAACAAAAATTGTAGATATTTTGAAGGGCTTCAATTCTCATCTTAACCTTTTTTCACGTATCTGTTGTCATTTAGCGTGAAAACGGAATATTCAATTTTCTATATACATTGTTTCTTTTCGGACCCAAAAAAAAGTAAGCTAAAGTATTAGATCTGCTCATTTTTCGAGAGTTATCGTGTTGACGGACGGATAGACGGATAGACGGACAGACATACAGACATACATATATACTGAGATACGGATGGGCGCCATGGCCGAAACTTAACTTTCGCTTTAGGGGGCTCACAACGTGGAGATCCGTTGAAAAACTAAGGAGTGAAATTTTGGACATTTCTAATACCTTCTCAATCATAACTTATGAGTATTGGTTTGAAAAAAATTATTTATTGATGATAAGCTATGAATTGGTGCTTTGCCAATTCTTTTTTCATGCAGTATTTTTGAACTTTTCTGATAATTCACACAACAATGAAGACTATTTTGCTGTTTTACGCAAAATTATATATTAAGAGCGACATCTACATTGGCCACTTAGATCATTGATTGTATAAATGGGAAAAAAGGCTCAAGTTACAATGGTCGAGTTGTTTATGGCCCCAGCTTTTGCGCGTTTAGCTCGCTTAAGACTTTTGAGTTAAGGTCAAGAAAAAAAAAGAACCAAGTAACCGATACTTACATTTAGAAATATTTTTTTTTCGCATTTTTCAAAATAGTGATTTCAAGGTAAAAAATCAGAATCTACATAGTTTGATAAAAGTTGTATTTTTCTGTGAGGATAACTTACACCGTAACAAAAACGTAAACAGAGCATTTAGGGTTGGTAAGAATATATTGGGATGACAAGGTGTTTCAGGAGATTCCCCTGAAGAGATGATGGCAGAACATTAACGTAATTGTAATTAATTTTCAATTTAATTTTTTGTAATAATGTTTCGCTAAAGTTATGTTTGCCTGCTTCGGTTGTATGACTAAGGGCTATTTCTTATTCATATGATGTAATATGATAATAGGATACTCTATGACTATTTGTGCACCCTAAGTGAGCCATTAATTTCTGAAAAAAGCCGGATTAGATTAAATAAACAGTTTTGAAGTTACATGTATGGCGGTGCTGGCTTCATGTGAAGTTAGCGGGCAAAACACATTTTGTATAAAAAGTTACAGAGCCCAAAATTTAAAATTCGCGGCCCTTAAAGGTCCTAAATAAGCCCTTAATTGAACGATAGTTTTCAATTTGGTTTTATAAAAAAACAGTGCTATTTTCCGGGAGGCTTCCGAATCCATTCTCCTGTCCTTTCGTTCTTAAGAAGTACATAACGAACCTTCTTTTCCTTTTGATCCTTTATATACTGAGGGTGCTGATTACATAAGGTAAGAGCTAGTGGATATACCCATTTTCCCTGTAAAAAAAATCATTATTTCAGCGCTCGTTCCAGGTATTAAAATAAGATATAGAAAAAACAGTATCAAGTGGAACTAAAATGAGGCCATTGGTGGGATTCCAACAGCGATGAGAAATAACTAGTTTATTTCAACTAGTTAATTTTTTTGGTGACGATAGTTGTCAGTAACCTATTTTTTAAAATAAGTAGCGATTTGATCATTATAGCTACATTTTTCAGTAACTGTAACTGTGAATATTGTTACTTTTTCAGTTACTTTCGACATGTGTGTCACTCTTTACGAAAAAATATTAGGGAATTTCAGTATAGACCTACGATGATTTTTCTATGATGAATTACTTATAATAGAGAAAGTACAATCAAATGATTTATTTATTTAAAGCAGGATTTCCCCTCACAGAAAAATTATATCTTTGGCACATCCCTAGAATATTTCAGCAGGACATCGGATATCCTGAAAAATGTCCTCAAAATATCCACACAATGTTCTGTGCGGTATATATAAAATTTTTTGAATGAAATCCAATATTTCTGGAAGGCATATAATTTAAAATGTATAGAATGCCTGAAAACATGAAGATTGAAAAAAATTCGTGGGACAAAAATCCGCTTTATACAAATCTCGAGTATTCGATTTTTTCGGAATTTTATCTTATTATGATTATAACCGCAGCACGAATATTCAAGAAACTGTCGACTTTTGTTAGAGCGTCACTTATTATTGCGCGATAGTTCTCGCACATTGACAGACATGATGGAATTTACCTGGAAGTGACTTCAGACTGTGATAGTATTGTTGTTCATAATGTTATACTTAGTCCGAAATCTCCGGGAAAATACCCAATATTATTTTATAATTAGTTATTTTATTCATAAGATTAAATATAGATATAATTTGCTGTAGATATATCTGTAGTTCCAGAAATATTTTAAGTTATAGAATTGGGATATGCTGGGGGATACCCTTGGCATATAAAATTGGGACATTCATGGAATATTCTCAGGATATTTTGTGATATCCCTAAGACGTTCCAGGGATGTCGAGATTTCCGCCCTCAAGAATATGATTTGCAATATTACTAGGATATGTCCAGGATATCATGGGAGACGAATGGAATATCCCGCAACTCTCGAAAAATCATTATAGAAAATCAGTACGAAAAGAAATAATTTTGAAACATTGGAAAAATTGATGCAAAAAAGAGAGAAATAACAAACAGTCAAATGATTAATCTTTTTAACACAGGATTTCAAATTATTTTCAGGAATTTCACAAGATTTCCCTGATATCAAGGAACCTTCTAGGATTCTCGAAGACTTGAAAGATTTCAAATAAATCAACAGATTTTCTCAAAGCTATTATATATCCCACTTGATCACGCCTCTGTCGCGGGTTACACCCAGGATATACCCAGTAAATCGGGACTTTACTGGGACATTCTAATGTCTCCAGTAAGATATTGTTATGCTCTATATATTTCACGTGGAACATCTGAATATCTCAGAAACGTCCCATAGACATCCTGGACATCATGTCGATATCCATAGGATACTCAAATTTTTGCCCGGGCAATAAACGGCATAAAATGGGATATCACGGTGAGTTCATTCTGTAAATAAACAAATGGGAAAAACAACATTTGTGACTTTGGGCACTTTTTAATTCAATGCATTTAATTTCTTCTCCAAATTAAAAATCTGATACAAATTAAAGGGTCTAGAATTTTCTGAAGAGAAAAAGTGCAATTTCGCTTACTGCATGGCACCGTGCACAAGATTCTTTCGTAAGACTAAATCGGTCAGTCCAGTGGTGACCCCAGTATTTTATCACCTATTTCGCATGCGTTAACTGAAGATAGATGCTCGACTGCTGGTCAATCAACCGTGTTTCATCTAGGGCAAGCTTCCACGTTTCTTACGGTTATTCATGAGCCAGTAAATAACTTATAATTTTTTGGTTTGATTTTAAAGAAAAGATTTTTGACTTGAATTTAGCAAGGTTTCGATTTTCTATTCCCTTTCCTAAAGCATGCAGAAATAAGAATTTCAAAATAAAAAATTTCTTAACTGAATTTTTTGAGGAGTAAGTCGCTTTTTAGGACGTTTTTAATCTGAGTTTTGTAAGTGGACGCGTATTTTTGACCGGTAGTGTATATTTCTTAAATACGCATAGTATGAGGCTGATACCAGTACGAAATGAATAATGAGAAGAAAGATCTGAGTTTTACAGCAAAAATGCTGTATTTTTTATGAGAAGCAATGTTAAAAACGAATTTTATAATGAGCTTTCTTAGCTGTTTCCTGCTAATTTTGAATTTAAAATTGAAAAATTAGTTTTTGAAATGGCTGTTACGTACTCTCATATATCGGGGACGCTAACATATGCCAAATTAGTAAACACAAGAAAAGCTCGCCATGATAAAGTATATAAAGATGAATCAAAATTAGGCTTTTTAGATAAAATTAAATTAAACCATTATAAGTAACTATGTAAAAACCATCGAAATATGATTTTATTTATCCCTCATCTGTTATGAATCTTAAGATTTATGATGATAATCAAATTACGAAAAAAATACAAACCTTAAGCGTGAACAATTTCCCTTTATAGGGGTTTAAATATCAAATTGTACATTTTTAAATTTTTAAGCGCAATTGTTTGCACATTTTAGTACTTAAATGGTTTGGGACAATATAAGTCGTAGTTTTTTGTCTAATTGGGAAATGTTTGATTATGAGATTTCAAGAATGAATAATAATACGAAATCTTCTTCCTATTATCACTATTCTAAGTTTTATGAGCTCTAAAAATCGGAAATGAATATCATGTGATTCTAGGACGAAAAAATGAAAATGGTGCGCTAATTTATGTGCTTGCGGTTAGAGATTATTACAAGTTCTTGGAGGCAAGGTAAGAAGAAAAAACTATTTCTTTCCGCTTAAAAACGCCTGAAATGTGCATTTGTCTATATAATTTGTTTATAAAACCAACAAATATTGATAAGTGTTAAATTTTTTTCAGAAAATACCATTCCTAATATAATTATAATGAGACTGGAATAAAAAACTATTTGTCCTGCCTATAAATGTCTGTGATGTACATTTGTTTATACAATTTATTTACAGGCTTAATTTAAAACATTCAATCTTAAATTTTAATGGCCAGGTATCATCCTAACGATAAAAGTGATATGTACAAGGAGCGCTTCCCCAACCACTGTCCCACGATCTGGCTGAAATGGATGCCTCGCTTCGTAAGGATATCTCGGAGGAGTCTGACCTCTGGCCCATCAATTGTTCAGTTTATGGTGCTGCGATAGCTTTAGCTGATTCAAATCGAAGGCTGCAACCGACGATGGATCAAAAGACCAAAAGACGCTTTGCATCAACTTAACAAAAAGATTGGATGGGCAAGACAGAATGCGTCACGTGTTCAGTGTGTGATTGACTACATAACATCTGTAGTACCGTTCACGGAAAGTGTTTGATAGTTCACCCAAAAATTAGGGATCCACTACTATCACACACTGAACAAGTCAAAGCTGCCTACAATCAAGCAGCATATTGTTGGCAATATACGGCTCGCTGACCCATTGCACCTCTTCAGCGATCACCCTGTTTCTGCCAAAAATCCACCCAAGCCCAACGACGTAGTAGTTGGAAATAAATTTTTTACTTAAAAAATTCCAAACAAAGTGTTTTTATCAAACTTTATTGAGTATAATTGTAGAAAATGTTTTGTTGAACAAAATGAGCCATTGTTCATTAAAATTGAATTTTTTAATAACATATCCGCTCTTGAGATTGGTGAATTAAAAGTAGGGTTTAATTAGTTAAAACAGATAACAAAAAAATAATAGCATTAATTTATATGATTGAAAATCTATAAGATGTGAACTTTTCCTCAATTTTGTGACTGTATATCTGTTAGTGAACACTGTTAGCAATATTATGAAATTTACGCAGTTATAATGTTACACAATTAACGGAAAATTGTTGATACTCTTATATGTAACCACATCTTAAATTTACGAGATTTTTATCTGAATTTTCCGAAATTTCTTATTTATTTTTTTTATTTTATTTGGCGAAATCCTAGCCCACAGCCATAGGCCAATTTCAGGCTCTATACAATATACAGTTTTACCTAATAATATGTAGCTTAACAGATGTCTTAATCTTCGGTATCAGTAATCGACGTTCTTATAACCCAACTTAGTGCCCGATTTGCCGAGGCCACGACATTACTTATATAAATTTTAAATGATAAATTACTCTCCAATATTATTCCCAGGTCATGGACCGAAGTCACCCTCTTCAAATACGTTCCTTCTATGCGGTAGTCAAAGCTGACAATATTAGAGCTTCTCGAAAAGTATATAACACTGCATTTGGAAGCATTTAGCGGAAGTTCATTTTTGATGCACCATAAATTTAATCTGTCTACATCATCCTGCAGCAGTTTACAGTCCCTTTCAACATTAATAATTCTGAAAATTTGTATGTCATCTGCAAAAATTAGAATCAAGGACTGTATTGGATCAGAAACATCGTTCACGTATATGATGAAGAGAGGAGGACCTAGAACCGACCCCTGTGGGACTCCGGAGGTTGGGTGAAAAGCATCTGATGTGTGGCCCTCATACTGCACATAATTATCTCGATTTTGGAGATAAGAACGCAGAAGCCTGCAAAGACTCGGAGCCAGGCACAAACCGTCTAGTTTCTGCATTAGTATAGTAAGATCCACTTTATCATGGCCTTCGAGAAATCCGTGTAGATGACATCTACCTGATGCCCACATTTTAAAGCTTCGCTTACAAACTGTGTTAGACACATCAAATTAGTGACGGTAGATCTTTTCGCTGTAAATCTGTGCTGCGAGCTAGAGAGTGAAGAAGTAAGAGCGTAAGTAATTTGAGGCAGTACAGATTTCTCGAAGATCTCCGCGAAGTTAGAGATAACTGCAACTGGTCAATAATTTAAAATGTCAGCTTTATCACCACTTTTTAAAACAGGAACAACCTTGGCTGTTTTCCATAACTGCGGAAACATCCCAGTTTCAATAGATTAATTAAAAATGTGACATAAAGCTTTTGCTAATACTGCACGACAATCTTTTAATATGAAGCCAGGCACAAGATCAGTTCCCGCTGTTCTCTTTGAAGGTAGAGCTTTCATTGCTTCGGTAACCTGACCAATTGTTAATCTGTAGTTATCCCTACCTAAATACTGGCTTCCAAACTTTGGTTCGGATTGGATCTGATTATTCGGTGGTATATATACATTATTAAATCGAGTAGCAAATGCCTTTACAATATCCAAAAAATTCGTTAATGCAGTCCCACTATAATACATTATTTTAGGAAGTCTAATAACTCCTTTTGCTTTGTTAATATAATTCCAGAATGACGACGGATTAAATCTGAGCTCCGCCTCCTTACTTCGTTCATAATAAATCAGCGCCTGCCTGATTCGTTGATTAATACTCATTTTGAGTATGCAACACTGTTCATTTTTCCCCAATATTTATGTTTCAATCTGATATCACGAATTATATCTCCTGAAACCCAGGGAGGGTAGACTCTACTACTAGTTTTACTTGAGAAGCGTGGAATATTTTTATCCATTAATGCTAAAAATGTATTGCAGAAGACATCACAGGCTTCATCAACATCAGTTTTACACAATTCTAAAAAAGACCAGTTCTGATTGTTTAGATCTACATATAAACCTGAGTAGTTACCCAGTTTGAAGTTAAAACGTGAGATACTATTACAATTTTTAGGAATTTCGTTGCCCTTTCCGGGAATTATGCAGTGAACTTTTATACTTATTTTTAGTGCCGGGTGGTGAATATCCTCCGGAACAATTGGATTGCACGGCGCCTCCACTTCACAATCGCAACTCGCAAAAACTAAATCAAGACAGACACAGTTCTGATTTACTATTTTATTTGTTTGCTGTAGATCATAGAAAGATGCAAGAGAGTTATAAATTTCAGATCTGGTATCATGAATATTGTTTTTCGAATAATTCAAAAACCCAGGTGAATTAAAATTACCAATTATCACTAATTTGGACTTTAAAAATGTCGGTACCTCCTGAATTATTTCCACAAAGGATCTAATAGTATCTAAGTTAATACCGGGTGGGATATAAAGTAGAAGCAAGACACATGTCCAATTTTTAACTGTCAGATTAACGGCAATAGAGTCTATATCGACACAACCAGCAGCATTTAATGAGAATTCTACTTGTACTGAATCTATATTTGAACGAACAGCTCATAGTGCACCACCGCCCCTTTTATGAAGTCTATCATGCCTATATACAGAAAAGTTGTTAGCACTAAAAAGCTCATCAGACTGTATGTCTACAGATAACCATGTCTCTGTAAGTGCTATAACATCGTACATACCAATATCCGCGAAGCATTTTATATGATGTATTTTCGTGTGTAATCCCCTTATATTTTGGTAGAAAATTCGAAGGGCTTGAGAACGACGACTGCTCCTTATGAGTGATGCTGCTGCTGAGTTACCTTCACGAGATGAGGCGTCTCATTTTGATGACGAATTGCCAAGTCTTTCTCCCCTGCTTTTAGTCTACTTGCCAACTCCTTTTTCACTTCGAGGAATTCCTCCTGCTGAAGTACTGTTTTGTCCTTTGCTATTGTGACTGCCTTGAGAGATGGATCTAATTTTAGGGTCCTCACTGCAAGCCTCGCTGATTAAAGAATCGATGTCGCTAGATCGATTGACTGGCATACAATCCTGATGGGCCTTGGTTTTACGAGATTTTGTGAGAATTTACCCAAACGATAAGTCTTTATCGAATTTGTGTTTACAATGTTTGGCATTACTAAATCAAGAAGATGCTCAAGCGATTGTTTATCCAATTGAGGATCTGGTCTCCCATCATTGTTAAGGGCCTCAGTTAGGTTAAATATAATAACATTATACTTTCTACGAAAGCGATCTTCCCACTCACTTAGTACTTTGTCTCCTGCATTTGTAGCCTTTCCCAGAGTAGTAACTTTCAATGCGGTTCTCTTTGCCAGGTCGCTGAGCTTCGCTACTTCTGCTTCCACCGTTACTAGTCTGTTGTTGAAAGAAGCCAGGTCTTCTTTGACTTCAGTTACCGATGCTTCTAAACCTTTAATTCGGTTTGTGACTCTGCCTTCTGAATCCTTAATTTCTTCACGCAAGATTTGCCTGAATATATCGATAGTGAACGGTCCAGTGCTTTGTGCTGGCAATGACATAGTCAAAGCAGGCGTATCAGTGTTAGAGCTGCTTTGTGACTGGATGGAATTCTGCGGCCCTGTAGTTTTGTCTTGTATCTCACTTCTGTCACCGAGAGGCGACGTCGAACGTGAGCCACAGCATCTGGCATAATGTCCTGCATCCGTTTTTTTAGCTTTCCAGCGCATTGTGAATGGTACAGCGCATTGCAGCCATTACATTTAACCGAATCTGATAGAATCGGTTGTTTGCACCTCCCATAATCGCAGATGGATGGTTGCGACAAAAGGTTTTCATTTACTTTAGAGTTTTCCGAAGCCATGATACTTGTTAGTGGTACGGGAATACAGTGCTACAGTGTGTAAGCACATAAACAATTGCCCCAGCTGGATACAAACACACTTACTATACTTTATGGCAGCCTTATCACCCAGGACGTGTAGTACAAACTGTATCCAATCACTGCCTACAAATACCACTGTTCCATCACTTTCCAGCTAAAAATCCACTTTATACACAATATAAACCGTTTCACCGCAATGCAGGCTCCCGCATTTAATTAAAACTGTGATCTTTTATCTTCTAAGAGCATTTAAAAAGAAAAGCACACTGGTTTGATCACTCGATGCAAGCACTAGAAGACTTTACGCCAGACACGAAATTTCACGACTAGACAAGCGATCGGCCATATTGCTATATCTATATTAAATTTTATTATTTAAATTATATTATATTTATTATTACTAAATTTCGCTTCCTCATAGAGGAAGCTTTGTAATGGTAATATTATCGAAAAATTTTAATTCATTTAATTAAACTTGCCTCAATTCAAAAAAGTCTAATACAATGTTCTAAGCAATTGTCTGGACGCATGTGTGTGAGGATTAGTTTCAACACTAATATCTTGAAATTGATCAAAGGGTTTCTAAAAAGATTCATTGCATTTTTTCAGCACTTCATAATATTTTAAAAATCGGTTTTTTATAGTAAAACTTTTTCACTTACATAATTCAAAGTTGATGCATGAATAGAAAACACTTTTTGATCATAAATTTTCAAATAGAATAATTCTGAAAATTGTTGTGAAGAAATCATAAAGCTGGAAAAGGGATAGGGTGCGACGGAACTTTTCCCTCTCCTTCTCCAGCTCGAAAAATTATCTTTTCGAATACAAAAATTGATTTATCTGACTTGTCATTGTATTTAAAAAAATGTTGTATCATGTTTTGATTTAATATTTTTGGTAAATTTCTACTTTAAATTGATAAATATGAAGACTTTGGTTTGTCTATTATTAAGAAAAACCACTAATGCTTTCTCTATGAGGAAGCAAATACGTTTGCTAACGGGAAGCAAAGTGCTCGTGAAATGAGCACCATATAATTGTTATAAATACAAACAAAGAGGAAACACAAGAGACCAAATTCACAGCTAGTTTCCTAAAATTACGAAATTGTAATCGAATTTTCGTTAATTTTCCTGGAATTTCAAAAAAAAATGTTTGTGATTTTCTATTACATTTACCGGCATAACACTTCCGTTACATAAAACTGAGCATTTTTTGGTTACAAGTTTCAGAACTTTCGCATACAATATATCAGAAAATACCGTAATTGTAACTAAAAATCACGAAATTTTACCTGAATTTTTCTGAAATTATCTCAATTTTACTAGAAAAATTCAGAATGTTTCAAATAACAAAAAAATTACATTTCATTTTTCTGTTGTTGAAATAATGTTTTATTTAGGTACTGACTAGTATTGCGGAATATTCCTTAACGGTAGACAGCTCGTTTATGTTACAGGTAAAGTGCATGGTTTGAAATTTTGAAGTTACATTTGGAAACAGTAACGAAAAAGATATCTAGTTTTTTTTCAAAAGTAACTCAGCTATCACAGGATCCTAGAGTCTTTTTTTACATTGAAAATGACGGCATGAACCTGCCATATTTCAAAACAGGACACGGAAAAGATTAGTCTATAAAGAAATTGAACTTCAGTTTCACAGTGTACCTACCTCAGGTACAAGATTACAAAAGGAACAGATTTTCTTTATCCATTCATCGGGAGTAACGTGTTCACGCTGAGAACCCCTGTATACAAAAAATCCCGTTTTATCTTTTTCTGTGGTGATAGCACCAGTTAGTAGGTTTACTTTTCCAAGATATAGGCCCCTGACCACAATTACTTCTTCATTGTCACCAACATGATTTAGAGGAGAAGTATAAGATCCTCCAGGAGGAGGAGAACTTCCGGAAACTCCACTGCTAGTAGATGCATGTGTACTTGGTTCTATAAAAATACAATAGAAATGCATGAAGTTAAGCGAGACAGCAATTTTTTATATTGGTTGTTTCACATACTAATGGATTGAACAATTTTTGTGGGCTGTGCATAAATTACGGAAAGTCTTTTGGGTTTTGATGTAGGTAAATGATTTCAAATGTTTTCAAGTTTGCGAATCATTAAAAAGCAAAACTTAAAAAGTCTTCATTAAAAGCTGTTTGCAAGTGCAATCGAGTGCTTAACGTAGTACCTAGTACATTGCATGAGGAAATGCTATGTTACTCTATTGGTAATTGTAACAGTATTACTTGTAATTTACACATCAATATTGATAGTAACTTATGTAACATAAAATGAGATTGGCTTTTACCCCCCACCCCCTCCAAATTAAATATGGCTTCAATTCAATGGTATTCCTATTTATTATTTATATTCTTACTTCTCTCCCCTATTCTCTTCTTTTCGTCTTTTGCTCGTTTTTCCCACTCAAATACGAACAGAAGTAATACAACCCAATAAGAAAATCCAGCTATTTTTAGTTGAAAACTCCTCATTCTCTGTTGAAAAGATTATGAATAAATTTTCGGTTCGACTATGTTATTGAAAATTCAATAATGCAGAATCTTTTTTGGTAATAAAGTAATCTGTTTCTGTCGAAAATAAACTTTTTCATGGAAAATTCACATTTTCATGTTGGAAGATCAACTGTTATGCAGAAAATTCATATTTTCGGCATGAAAGTTCAATAATTCGGTAGAAATTCAAGTATTTGATAAAAAGCTGAACAAAATATGAAAAATTTATTCTCTAACTGAAGACTCATACTTTTTTCAAATCTATACGTTTATTAAAAAATGCAACTGTTATGTTAAGAATTCGTTTTTTGTTCGTTTAAAAATTAACTTTTTCAACTCTAAATCTACGGTTCCGTTTTTGGTTAAAAATTGATCTTTTTTACCGTCAATTAAACTGTGGTATTAATAATATGGTTATGTATACATAATTCTTTATCAAATTTCAACAAATTTATTCAGGAAAACAGAGTTGCTTCATAGAATTTCAGAATTTGTTTTCTCTTTCAGGTATTTAATGATATTCATTTATAGTGATTTGAAATTATTTTGGTGTATTCAAGAGAATTTTCAATTGATTTTTAATAGTCTGAAAGGAATTTCAAAATTTTATTCTTTTAAAAATCCTGGCATATTACGGCTTTTTGACAGCTTCCAGGGACCAATTTAATTTTTCTCTAATGGAATGAATTTAATGGAAAATCTGACTTCTTATTTCAATTGAATTTAATGATTTAAAAGAATTTCAAGATATTTTTAAGGGATCTTGGGGCGTTTTAAATTTGAAATTTCAGGAAATATAGAATTCCATGAAATTTTCGAAAGATACTTTGAGGTGTTTAAAAACTCGAAAATTAAACTGATGACGTCTCCATTCACGCGTTATTTTTAAAGATTCCTAAATGAATTTTTAAACTCTCCCAAAAAAAATTATAATATTGCAGTTCAATTATTATGACTTTTCTAATATTTCAAGCAGGAGAAAATTTAATATATATATATATATATATATGTATATGTATATATATAGGATATATATATATATATATATATATATATATATATCCAAAGGAGATAGAGTCGATTGTCCGAAACGAGAAGTGCTAAATTTTCTGGAACTAAGATTTTCGGGCAGCAGTCTACGTTGCGCACTCGAGGCCTGACATTGTTCTCCAAGACTTCGAGAAACGAACTATATTCGTGATCGAATTCTCGGCTCTGTCCGACTACAACATCACTGCAAAGGAGAAAGAAAAAGAGGAGAGGTATCAAGACTTTAAAAGAGAGCTACAACGACTGTACCAAAAATATTCGGTACAAGTAATTGTCCTGGTGATAGGTGCTCTCGGAGGTGCGAAACGATCACTGGTTCGTAACCTTAAAGCCATACCTGCGTGCCAAAAATATGCCAAGGCACTTGCGAGATGGATGCAGAAGGCTGTCATCCTTGGGTCGCTTCGTGTCCTCAAGACACACGAGGGTTAGCCGGCCTGTCGTTGTGATTTTGTCGTTGCCTGTGACCACCCATCTCACGGTTGTGAGACGTGGCCATAGGTGTGATTTACCGCGTTGCTACTGGGGGCTATTGACATTTTGTTGGATGGCAGTCGCTCTTAGTGGGACCCTGCGGTGGTTGTTTAACTTTTTTTTTAAATATATATATATATATATATATAAAACTCTTTTTCACATTAAAAAAAGAAAGAAAAGCAAAAAAAAGAGTTATTGGTTCCTCGTTTAGAGGTAGGCCAGTATTCGGCAGATGATCACATATTAACTCCTATCTAATACAACGCTGCTGAAGGCTGGTAACCTTCTCAGCATAAATCACCAACTAATTGAGACTCTCGGTTTCCTTTCTCTGTCCTCACCCCCCCCCCCCCAGTAACAGAAGTTTTGTTGGGACTGACGTTACAACTAGACTCTCCACCGTGCGACGAATAATCACTTAACTTGGACATGTTTTCGGCTCGCAAAACAAATCTCGCGCATAAAGGTGATAGTTGGGTGTACAATCTAAACATGAATAATACGAACAATAAAGTAGCCTCGGAATGGACTGAAACTTTGATTGACGAAATGCATACACATGGTAAACGTAAAGTTCGAGTTTCAGGCGATGAATGGAGGCTGGGTGTTTGGAATCCTAGAGGAGTGAATGATCTTAAAGTAAGAGAACTACGAGAAACTATGCATGCTAGGAAACTAGATATTTTATATATACCTGAGACGAAGAACAAGGGTTGCGAAAGTAGAAACATAGAAAATTGGGTGTTGAAAGGCGGTTTTGAAATATGGTCAGGAGTAGGTAGTGAATCAAATCGTAGTCAAGGGGTCGGTTTAATTATGAATGAAAAACCAAACCAGCATCTCAAAGATCATGATTTTGTATCTCCCAGATTGTTGTGGGCTAGAATGAAGGTAGGAATCAGAAGATTATTTATCATAGCGTGCTACGCCCCAGTTGACAGTGAACCGCGAGAAGTCAAAGACGCCTTCTGAGACACTTTAAATGATACAATAAGTACTCGCGATCAAGGTGAAAGAATAATTCTGCTAGGAGATATGAATATGGGGAAAAATTACTTAGCTTCTGCTTAGAAAAGGGCCTGGTGTAAAGGAATTAACCGCAGTGTCATTGACTTCGTTATTGCGGATGAAAGACTAAGAGAACTAGTCAAAGATACAAGAGTCATGAGGGGTTCTGAATGCAATACTGATCATTACCTTTTAGTCTCAAAAATAAACTTAGGGCGGGGATGGAGAAAAAAGAAAACAAAAAAAACGAAACAAACTCGAATAAAGATTGAAAATTCACAGAAACCGGAAGTGCGAATACAGTTTCAAAATAAGTTAAGCGAACGCATAGATAGGGCAACTTGGGAAGCGCTTATAAGCAATAAAGATATAGAGGGCGCGTGCACTTTGTTACGGGATATCATTGTTAAAACTGCAATTGAAGTGTGTGGTACGGCAGTGGTAGGAAGAAAGTCTGGTGATGCGTGGTGGAATGATGAAATTCAAGCAGCCCAGCAAGAAAAGAAGAAAGCGCACGAGAGAACATTAAACATAACAGGTCTTAGCAATGAGGAGATAAATAGACTCGAAAATTATTACAAAGACAAAAAGAGGAAAGTTAAACGACTAGTCAAGGAGAGTAAAGAAAAAAACAGAACAGAAGAAGAGAACACACTCTTTTAAAAAACTATTAGGAGGTGAAGATATAGGATAACAAAACTGCGACATAGAACATAATGCATTAGAAAACCCAATTGAAAAAGTCTGTGTCACTGAGGTTAGAGACATAATTAAGAACTTGAAAAACGGTAAGGCTGCTGGTATAGACAGTATTAGCGCTGAAATGCTTAAATACGGTGGCGAGTACATACCTCACAGGTTGTGCGAATTGATAAATTTATGTATCGAGACAGGGGAAGTCCCAGACGATTGGAGGAATGCGATTATCGTACCAATATACAACAGAAAGGGAGACAAGAGCAACTGCAGCAATCACAGAGGTATCAGTCTACTAAGTACCGTAAGTAAAATATACTCAAAAATACTTATTCGTAAGGTAATGAAAATTACAGAAGAAAATATATGGGAAGTCCAAAGTGGATTTATGCCAGGAAGATCATGTACAGATCAGATATTTAGCCTAAGACAGATCACAGAAAAAAGCTTGAGAGTAGGAAAGAAAGTTTTCTGTGCATTTATTAACCTAGAAAAAGCATTTGACAAAGTAAATAAAAATAAACTTTGGGAAGTCCGTAAAGAGTACGGAGTAAATGGAGGGCTCCTACAAGCAATAAAAACAATATATAAAGGTAGTAAAGCGAGTGTAAGGGTAAATGGGAAACTGAGTGACTGGTTCGATATTATGCAAGGCGTGAAACAAGGATGCGTTATGTCCTCGTGGCTATTTATCATATTTATGGATAAGTGTCTAAGAACTGCCCTCTTCGATCAAGAAGGTGTAGATCTCGAAACGATCAAGGTACGTGGGTTAGCTTTCGCAGATGACAAGATTGTTATGGCAGAATCAATCGAAGAATTTGCAAAGAATGTTATTATTATTATTATACAATTAAGCCATTTCCCTTTCGGGGTAGGCATGAAGAACATGGACCTCAAAATAAACGTAAATGAAACAAAAATCATGGTGTTTGAGAGAAAATGTGAGAAAACAATATGCAACATTGTCCTAAATAATGAGAGATTAGAACAAGTTGATAAGTACGTATATCTAGGTAGTCTATTCACTATCGACGGAAAAATAGATGAGGAGTTAGATAGGCGCATAAATAAGGGTAAGCAGGATATCGGTAGAGCAGGGTTCATCCTAACAAATAAAAACATATCAAAAAAAGCTAAAATGGCCATACATAATTCTATATTCGTACCGACTGTACTATACGGGAAAGAAATCAGTTAAGATGGTTCGGACATCTTGAAAGAATGAAAGATGAACGACTGACCAAACAAGTGGATAAAGGTAAAGTAAAGTACCCAGAGGTAGACCGCCAAACGAATGGTTAGAATCTGTAAATATGACATTAATCCGTAGAGACATAAGAAGCCATAGAAACACAAGAGCTTGCATGAAAAAATGCATGGACGTGAAGGAAACTAGAGTAGTATGCCAGGACAGAAAAGTGTGGCGACAAATAGTTTGTAAACAGAGTGAAAATAGAATGAATGACGCCTGAAACAAATACATTGGATACTAATGGGCCCAAGTGGGGTACCATACATAACAAGTTTGTGAGTCTCTTCACTTGGGGTGATCGCTAGAGAGATTGATCAGCAACCTGGGTCGGAGCAGTGTTGCGGAACGAACGTGTCATTTAAATAAATGACACGAGAATTCCGGATCAATCTAAAATATCTATACCTAACACTTATATACCTATCTACCTCATACCTATATACCTACCTACTTTATACCTATATACCCATATACACACTTCTATTTCCCAACGGAGCAAGTCACGCCTACCCCGAAAGGGAAATGGCTTAATGGTATAATAATAATAATTCTTCTGGGAACAAGTATATGGAGATACTTATCAGCTAAATGAAGACGCTTCAGATATATCACTCTTTCGTAACTTTTGCCAAAGGCAAAGGTTACAAGGTCCAGAGGAAGAGTGTCCACTAATTACTGCTGAAGAAGTGAAGAAAGTTATCGCTAGAACTAAGAACTTTTGAGCGCCAGGGCCAGATAAAATCAACAACTTTTGGTGTAAGAAGTTTACTTCTACGCACCAACATCTTGCTCGTATATTTACTACTTTCTTAAACGGAGAACAACCCGTCCCGCAGTGGCTAATGGCAGGACGCACGGTATTGATCCCTAAGACCGGAGATTGGTCAAGTCCAAAGAACTACAGGCCCATAGCTTGTTTAAACACCAGCT
>CAKNYM010049914.1:234269-265704 GCA_932195095.1 Andricus curvator
TCGGCACCAGCCGATGGTAATATCACGGCGAAGGAGGAAGAAAAACGAGCGAAATATCAAGCACTTCTTTTCGAGCTGAGCAGGCTCTACCAAGGCTTCAAAGTCCATCTTGTAGTTCTCATAATCGGCTGTCTTGAAGGTATGAAAGCTTCATTTATTAGCCAACTCAACAAGATTCCGGCCTGCCAGCGTCAGGCTCATTCCATCGAGAACCGGATGCAAAAGGCTGTTCTTCTGGGATCACTTCATCTGGTCCGTCAACACTGTTCCTTATAACATTCTACAAAGATTGGTAGCAGAAGGAGCAGAAGCGGATGACGTACACGTTCCAGTTGCGTCGGGATTGGTTGCTTTAAAGAACCATGATCGTAGCTTCCGGAGTCTACAACTTCTCATAATAAAATACTGTATGTTATATTATTGATCAAAATAATTGTTTTTTGTTGATAATTCATATTTTTAGGTTACAATTTAGCTATTCAGCTGAAAGTTTATGTGATTTGTTAAAAATTCGTCTTTTTGGTAGACCGTCCAACGCTTTTGATGAATTTTTTTTACTCTACCGACTGAAAAAGTTTTCTTGACTAAAAATTTAACTCTTGTTAAAAATTCTTATTTTTGATTTTAAAATGTATCTCTTTGGCGGACACTTAATCTTTTTTAGTAAACAAATATTTGCAACCAAAAAAGATGGATTATTAACAAAAAATGTGATTGTTGATAATTCAACCAAGAGAAGATTTTTATTTGAAATGAAAAACAGCTGAATTGAAATGAAAAGTTGAATTTTTAACCAGAGTTAAATTTGCAACAAGAAAAGATTTTTCGTCCAGTAAAGAAAAAGAAATTTAGTAAGAAATGTTGAATTTTCAAGCCAAAAAGACAAGCTTTTTACAAAACAGATCAATTTTCAACTAAATGAATGATTTTCAAAAAAATATGAGTTTTCAACATAGAAGTTAAATTTTGTACCAATCAAGAAGAATCTTTAAGAGGAATCCTCAACAAAACACATAAATTTTTTAGCCAAAAAGTCGAATTTTCGAAAAAAAGTAGCATTTTTAACCAGAGTGTAGTTTCTGGAAACAAAAAATGATGTTTTAACGAGAATTGATATGACTTTTCATAGAAAGTAAAATTTTCTAGTCATGAAAGAAAAAAGATTTCCATCAGATCGTTAAATTTTTAGAAATATCATTATATTTTAAAGCAAATAATACAATTTGTAAGCAATCAAAGTTAAATATTGACCGAAAAATGTAATAGTAGACTTTTCAACCGGAAAAATTTAGCTTCCAACCAAAAATAGTTGGATTTTCCTATTGGGTTCTACTAACTAAGTTAGAATTTAAGTGGGCAATTCAAACACAAGGGAATTGACAACGAAACCATGTAACATAGATACGGCTCCATCAAAAGGCTATAAATTGCATTGGTTCAGAAAGAGAGAGATAAAGAGAGAGAAGAGGACGAAGAGAAGAACGCTTCCACTCAACCCCCTTTTTATCGTTAAGGAAATTGCCAGAAAGAAAGATAGAACTCATACACATGATGGGATCTACATGGTATTAATTAGTGGAAATAGACAAAAGCTGAACACACACTCATTGGTTTAAAGAAGACAGCAAACTCCCGGATCAACGAACTCTAGGGTCAATTCCAATGAACTTTTGGGTCAACGAACTCTTGGGTCAATGAACTCTTATCCCTATCTGTAAAAGGGATGGAAAAGGCCTGTGCCCACCTGAGTATAAAATAGAGGTATCATGTACCCTTAAGTCATTTCTCAGTGCAGAGACACTGCTGCCTCAATCTTTCGTCGGTAACTTTAATACGAATGCATTGCTTTCTCAAGGTCAGCACTAGTCTCAGGTCACAGTTCGGTTCCTTAGTTCGGAGTTTACTTCGAAGTACGGCAGTTTAGCATTCCAGTAACTGCTCTCAGATCTTCAGGCTTGTCGGCATTCATTATATCCGAATTCCGGACCATCTCTGAAGGCCCGTCAACCTTAAAGTTGGAAGTGGTTCAACGATCTCGACATCTAAGTCCCAGTTCAAGTACCAGCTTTTCCGCCGAAATCTTCAAGATCGTGAGTTCACGCTTCCCAAGTCGTTCCTGCAGTGAAGCTCTCATTCCAATTCTATCTAACCGCTAATCAAGTGTGACTCCGGAATTCAAGGTGTTTCAAGGGTCTAATTCCGAGTTCCGATTCCAAGTGAAGTTCTTAAGTGCCCATTGTGGATTATTGAATTACTATTACACAGTGGATTATTGGATTACTTATATTTCAACTCTCAAAGTAACCAACGAATTCTACATCTACATGTCTAAAATCCTCGCTCTCTCTCTTCTCAACTTACTGTGGTCACAAAATTGTCATTGCCCTTCCATTTTCCTCAGGAGTAATTATTGCATTTTCCTCAGAGTCATTTCTTCAAATTCTTCGTAAGTCATTCCCTACTGTTATGTTGATCTTTTAATAAATATCTAATCTCTATTTGGAATCTCTGATGAATTCATTTTACCCTGAGTCCTGTTCCCTTAGCCTAGAAACTTATGTTCCGGAGGCGAACCAGGAATTACTTTAACACCCTTTTGTCTTACTCCTGACTATCGCCCTGGGAAGCAACAATTTATAGACTAATGAATAATAGTTTAAATGAACATCGAAGTTCATTTTAAATACTTTAAAATCTGAGTTCAGAAAACTGCACATTTTTCTCAGTAAATAAAGTTCATTTTTCATTGCAAAATTTTTGATTTCAGACCCTACAAAGTGTGTCGCACCGTGCAACATTTCACGCGCAGTAAAAATTATAAAATTGTACGTTTGAAAAAAAAATCATTGTTATTAACACATTTCATATTCTAAAGTATTTTGAGTTTTCTGAAATATGAGTCAAATAATGCACAAATTTATATTTCTTTGTGTTTACGTTTAATATAAAGAAAAATATTTTCTAAGAATAAAGAATAAAGAAATTACAAAAAACCAACTATTTGAAAAACCGAAGTGAAATTAATAATATTGAGGGGGTATTTTTTTAGTAATGTTTTAAAGGCACAATTTTGCTTCCTTAACTTTTTTTTATATCTCGCGGTCATCTTTACAACTTTGACAACTTTTTAAAAAATAAATCATAATTCAGTAAATTATCTTAAACAAAAGAATCATATGACTCTGATCGCTGAGGAAAGCATTTTTTAAAATTTATAATAGCAAAAATTAGAGAACGGTTTCATTAGTTGATACGAAAGTGGAAAAATCTTGTAGAATATATATGAGAACTTAAATCTAGAGTTAACAAAATGTTATGCATTTTTTGCTACCATCAAGAGCCGAAAAATATCAATTTTTTGGCAAAGATATCAAAAGATGTCGGTTTTTCAGGCCAGTTTCCTTTGCGTTCAGATAATTTTGAAATAATAGTAATTTTTTTAGTACATAAGGAACCAAAAATAACGGCCTTGTAGCAATATATATATATGTATATATTTCGTCCTCAGAGAAGGCCTTGAATATTAGGGCAGAAACCATAGAGGAATTAGAAAAAGAATGGAGAAAGAAATGCATTCACGGCAAGCACCCCACAAAGTTAGATCAACATTGAGTGGATAGTGCAGCATCCAAAATTTGGCTGAAAAAGGGCATCCTGTTTCCCGAAACGGAAACATTCGTTGTTGCGATTCAGGACAGGGTTGTCAGCTCCAGAAATTATCGCAAACACGTGTTACATCAATATGTAGTTCACTGGTGCCGATTCTGTGGAGATACTAACGAATTCATCGAACACATTATCGATGGTTGTCGCGTAATGGCTAAGAGAGAACATAAGTACAGAGATAATGATGTGGCGGGCATTATGCATCAACATCTTGCCCTAAACCGAGGCCTCTCCCGTGATGCGATGGGAAGAATGTGGAAGAGTCTACATCATCGACATTGCCTCTCCACTTAACCAAAATATGCAGGCGACCTATAGAACAAAGATCCGTAAGTATAGCGAGCTAAGGCATGAAGTGAAGACAATATAGGGGAATGTGAAACATGCATCTATTCATCCTATTATGATATCGGCTACACGCCATGTGCACGAAAGATGCATTCAGAAGTCAGTAGGGTATTGGCCTTGGAGGTATGAAAGCTTAATTTCTGAGAAAACTAAAAAAGATCCTGGCTTGCCAGCCTCTGGCTCAGTACATCGCGAGCCGGATGCAAAAGGCTGTTCTTCTGGGATCAATTTATCTCTTCCGTGAACACTGTTTTTTCATAACATTCTGTAATGATTGGTAGCTCTACAAAACACCGACGTAAATTTTTTTTTTTTTTTGACTCATGTGGGCTCGAAACGTCGACATTTGATGGGATTCGCGAAAGTCATTCTTCACATAAAACCATTACCTTCTCACTGATGAGAATGTAAAAAGATGGCCTGTCTTCATTGCTATGAGTTTCCATCTGCGAAATTTCGCCGCTAGCGATGCTCCTCGCACGTGGTGCTATTTAAACATTAGGATGGATCATTTTAACACTGTTTTCTCTAATCGGAAACGGCTACCCGGAAAAAGTACTAAGTTAAGCTTTTTCTAGAATGGGCCCGATTGCAAAACTCATAATCGAGACACAAAAGGTGTCTTGGTTCAAACGCCAATGGGAGATCGAGGGGGTAAAAATGAGCATTTTCGGGCAAAATGAAGCAGTGTCTCTGGAGCTCTTTGCTTACTTGTCAGCTCGAAAACAAGTGACCCACAGCCCATCACGTGAAGGTGGCTGCACATCGGGCTCCACCCACGCCCTACCCAACTAACCAACCATATGTAGGACGTGTCTATTACGGTATAACACCTTCAAGAACACTCACAAATTGCCCGTTACTGTGAAATAAGGAGACAGCTTGGCAAGAAAGAAGGGTTGACCGTATGTCTATCAAGAGCTTTGGGACAGACGATTTTGGCCAAGGCTTCCATGACTAATTTCACAGTTCTCTCCACAGCAACAGTGTAACAAGGCAAAGACGTGAAGTTCCATTCAGGGACCACACCTTCAGGCGCGGAAAGCTTAGAGGTAAGTTCAACCGCTGTTATGCTTCTTAAAACTGGAGGGACAGTGATTGAAACATCAGTCTGTCCTCACATAATCATCTCTGTATAATAATTTGCCTCAAAATTTACTTTTGGGACAATAATATACCTTACTTGAGACCCGAAAACATTTTCTTGATTCTCTTTTGCTTTGAGGATTTTCTCCAGCGCATCTCTGTAAACGGCAAGCCTTAGATCCGTTACCATGTCAAAGAGAACATTTTCAGGCATTGCAAAGTATGCGTTGGTCTAACTGGATGCATTCACCACCATTTGGTACTTCAAAGGAAGTTACCTTGACTGCTTAATCGTTTCGAAGAAATGACGGCCACCATCAGCAATTGACTTATTATTTCTTACAGTTAAACACAAATGTGAGTACACTGTTAGTAAGAACTTCACTATTACTTCCATTTTCTTTGTGGGCCTTTTAATTTACATGTACAATCTTTCAATTTTAATTGCAGTGGTAAGCCAGCGAGCCTGGTTAATAGGAACTGGCTTTCGACATGCAAGTTCGACTGAGCATTCCTCGGAGCGAATAGCTTTTGCTACTTTGTAGAGATACGTCTGATTCTTCCTGAGGTCTTTTGGATTCATGTCAGGTAAGTCACATTCTATAGATTTGTACTTCACAATTGCAAGTGTGTCACAATTTAGAAGCTTTGATCCTATAGGACCTGTGTATCTGTTTGGACTAAATGTTTGGGCTCTGAATGTTAATTCATTCAAATGTAAAAGACAATCTGCCCATTGTAAAGGACGCGCAATCCTTCCTTCCAGTTTTCTAAACATGCCTCCCTTTCATCTTGTGTTTGTATTTGTGCCATTGCAACCAGCAACCGTCCTCTATTTTAGGAGAGCCTTCTCCATCACCTGCCCCATCAAAGTAAGTATCAGCATTGTTTTGTGCAAACGATGAAGGAGAAAATGAACAACCCTGTCCCCATTCAAGTTTCATTCGTTTTGCAGCCCGTTCTGCTCTCTTACGCAATTTTTCTAGTTCAGAACGATCGAATAACAAGATGAGCATCAATCGGGAACTTTGTTGGTCAAGATAAAAAGCCTGCTCAATGATTGGAACTTTCTTTTCTTTTGGGCAGGAGCAGCAAGCCAAATCCTTGCATTTACAAGAGGCAATATCAAATAAATTTGAGGAATCCTCTCTGAATGATGCAGTCTTTTGTTCCATCGTGTCATCTAATCTGGATTTTCTTCCAAAAGAGCGTTAAGGGTTATGTATTTTGAATGAAAATCTATTTTGATTTGTTTGTCGCGTCTCTCTGCGACTGTTGGAATAGAAGAAGGTTCCCCAATTGCCATTAATTTCAGAGTAACTTCATGCGCGATATCCTAAAAGGAATCCTCCCTGTTGTGACGAGATTGACACCCCGCTGCCCTTCTGGCTTTTTGGCAACATCTTAAAACGTCAGCCTTTGAAGGCAAAACCGTTTTATCAAATTCCTTAGAATGGCCAAATATTGGACATTGGACGAGGTCCCTCTTTGAAAATTTCGCCATTGTGGAGGCATAGATACTAACAAGAGTCATGAAGACAATGACAACCGCAACCAAGCAGCAAGCTCGTCAGACGTATCTACGGTTTACGTTCCTGCTGCTATAAAAACAGAAAGAAGCTAAGTGCAATATACACCAGCCATGAAAAGACTTGAAAACAGTGCTGCTGTCACAACTAACAACATGACAAGTCGCATCTGCCATAAAGGTCACAGTCGCCCATTGTACATGGATTACACACACAGCATTGACCCTTTTTTTGTAAAATCTGACGTTAGGGCAACTTGGCCGCCGGGGGTCCCATGCTCGCCAAAGTCAGGTCAGTTTACCCTCCCTCTTTTTGAGCACTTTTCCCGGTCTCATGAATTTTCTGAAAATTTGAGTACGATCTTCGAATGAACGCATCGTTGAATGGAGGACATGCTTACTTTCCTCTTACTTTATCTTATTATGATGCATTTCTCTCTCTCTGTCCAACTAATGGAGTTCTCATTTAAATTTAAAGCTCATGCAAACATCCGAGTTGTTTACAAATTTCTTACAAAATTTGTTGACCACTTATTTTCTCTATCTATTTTTCAGATTAGATTCTTGTTTCTCATCAGGGTATATTGCAATGATAAAATAATTATAAAAATTTTAGTAAATGCTTTTTTATTACAAATGAATAAAATCACGATAATGATTCAATGATATTCTATTGTTTATCAATGTTATTTACAAATAATAAAATATATTTTCAATATTCAACAATTGCATCAATTGAATTTTATCACAATATATATTTAATGTAAATACAATACGTATAAAATTATTATAAAATTATTTATTATATTAAATTATTATAAAATTGAACTACACATAGACCAGTTCTATTATATGCAGATAACAAACTATATTTGTATTATACACAATCAGTAGATAATGTTGAAATTAAATTATATGCACAATAAATCTGAAGGATGATTTTGATCAGATATTAGATAAAAATGCTGCAAAACAGTTGAAAACTACGTGAAAGCTGCAAATGTGTTTGTAGGTATCAATTGTTCACGGGGATTTTATCCATTTTCAGATAAGAATTATTCTTGGGCTTTCTCGGTTTTGTCCCTGCTCACAAGATTTATTATTGGTCATTACAAATTGAACTCTCTTGCATTTCAAACTTTTTAAAGAGAAGCCTAAAAAATATTTAATTTTAAACTTTCATGAATTGAACAATTGAAAGATTTCTGGTTAAAATATATAAAAACACGCTATCATCTTCAAAACATAAATTGAAGAATCAATCAAGGAATTTAAATAATATCAAAATTATATTATTTTAATCAATTGGGAGATAGACATCATTTACAATAGTTCAAACATCCTTAAAAACCTTCCAAATTTTGTTTCAAAATATTGAAAAATCTACTCGTTGTTTTGAAGTTTTTCAATTGAATTTTATTCATAACATTTTTTGAGAACTCCTAAATCTCTTTTAAGTTATTAAAAACCTGAAAAATAAAAAAAAAAATAATTGAAATCTTCCAAATTCTTTTTTTTTTACAATTTTGGAAATCTCTTTGAATTTTTTAAAATATTCTCTCAAAATAATTGTTTTAAATAGAAAATAATTTTAAATATGCCTAGAAATCTCAAGAAAATGTTTTTGTTCTTTTGAAGCCTTTCGGAATTCTTAAAAAGCTCCCAAATGTTTTCTTCGAAATATGCGAAAAACTGCATTTAATTCAAAATTGAGTCGTGGCTATTTAAACTGAAATTTCGGTACAAATAGCCAGCCGAGTATTGTTGGTACACCCTCTTCGTTTAAATTATTTAAAATCATATCGGCATAATCATAATAATCATAATGGCAACGGCCATACCACGCTGGAAACACCAGTTCCCGTTAGATCACTGAAGTTAAGCAGTGTTGGGCGCGGTTAGTACTTGGATGGGTGACCGTCTGATACTACTGCGTTGCTGTTGGCGGTCGTGGGCGTGGTGAGCCCACACTTGTAGTTATTTACTACAAGAAACTATCCACCTAGAAACACTACCCGAATCGGGTAGTGTCACGCTTACCCCTAGAGGCTCGCCGAAAGGGAAATGGCTTAATGGTATATAATATCAAGGTAGAAATCAATTTTTTATCTTTTCAAACGATCAAAATACCTCTTCAAATTATTCGAATTTTTTCTACAATTACTGAGTGTTCAATTGTTATTTATGCATTGGAATTCTACAATTTCGCCTAAAAATTATACATTTTTAAATAAAACAATTGAATCTGCAACGTGCAAAATTTCAAAGCTATTTGAAATTTTAACGATTCTAGGCTTTCTATTTCAAAAAATTCAGTTTCAAATTTCTTATTATGAATATCTGGTTTAAAATTACTCGTATTAAATAAACATTTAAATATTACGAAATATTGAATAATAATTTTTTTCTTAATTAAGAAATTTCAATGTAAATGGGTTAACAATGGAATGCTTTAGACTTTAGACTGAAACAATATTTTTAATCTTATAAAAGCCTTTAATTATGAATCTATTATTATGAAGTTATTTTTAAATTGAATATTTAATATTTTAGTATGATTAATTTCTATAACTATTTTACTATAATTTTCCCTATAATTGTCCCAATCATTATTCCTATAATCGCAAAAAATTATAGGAAAATAATTATAGGCCTACAATATTTGTCCATTACAATAAAAGATCAGAAAACCAGATGTCGAAATTTTCTTTATTTATATTTTAATTATTAACTTTTTTTATACAAAAAAAAACGTCAGAGCGGAAAGAAATTCAAGCGCAGAATAACTACAATATAATCAGCGATGAATTCGGACCAAAAAATTACATCAAAAAAATATATTGTCTTCATTAATTTTGTTCAATTTCATAGTAGAGAAGTATTATGAATATATTAATCATTATTTCTACTCCTGTGGACGCTACATACGTGTAGCATTTCCAGCATGATCCTTCACTTTTTTTTAGACTTACATTTTATAAAATATTATACAAATATTATTGTGTTTAACTCTCTCTAGGGATCGCATCTAGTATGTAGGACCTGAACTAAAGAAGCGATCAGTGGGACGGAGTGTCTACAAAGGTACCTGAGAACGATCGTACTGATTCCCGGCACTTCCGAGGATCCGTCGACAATTCTAGCATGCTCTGGATTACTGACCCTATCTAGGGGCGGTTTTGGCCTCGGCGATTCTAACAAGGCGTATGTTAGTGGTGCAGAAAGTACTTGCCTTAATCGAAGAGACCTGGTTATACAGGAAAAAAATTAATGACTTAGGAGGGTCTGGCTCGATATATAAGGGGCCACGCAGAAAAGCACTAAGGGCCTGTATAGCCGTCAAGGGTAAGGATGTGATTTCGGTTTCTAAGCTCTGCTTCAGGGACCTCACCGTTATTAAGGTGAGACTCAGGAGCCGAGCGGAGAAAGCCTATAGAGGTGAAGAATCTAGCTCAACACTGCTAGGAGATCAGGAGTCCTCTGCTGTTGGTGTGTGACGCAAATTCCCTCCAGAGAGTGTGGGGGAGCACAAACACCAACAGGCAGAGGAAGAGATTTAATTGAATACCTAGTGGGCATTCAGCTGGAGATTTTAATCGTGGTGATACTCCCACATTTCAGATCGAAAACAAGAGTGCGGTTCTCGATTGGACTCTAGGCTCAGAAGAACTTGAAGGACTGAGGAGCAGGAAAGTGGACGGTTTCAAAAAAAAAGCGGCGGTTTCAAAGATCGGAAACCCCGAAAATATACTTTGAAACTCATACAAAGGGGAACTCAAACTTGTCGAATTTCCCTCAACTACGGTACCATAAATGAGTTAGATAACGCCGCGAGTTTTCTCGGAAGGGCTCTGATTACGTCATAGAAGAACAGTTGCCCTGTAAGGCCAATTAAGTCTAGAAAAGGAGTAGCCTGGTGGAATATCAACCTCAAAACTTTGTCAAATGAGTAGAGCGTTGTGCAACAGGGCGAACAGAACTAAATTGCCTTCAGACTGAAACCTCCATAACAAGACTTAATATGAATATAATAAATACATAAGAATTTATGAACGGAAAGAGTGCAGGGGCTTCTGCGAAGAATCAAAGAACTGCCAAAGACCACTTCTTTCGGGAAGTCCACTTCCTGAATTTTGAGCAAAATTAAACTTACCAAGATATGTAAAACTGAAGGCAAGAGAAGAAGAATGCTGACTAGAATTTCGCCACCAAGGTCGTTGATATCAAGAAGGTGGAATGGGGCGTTGGGTCCTTCTGCCTACTCAAATCACTAGGGTCGGATGGCGCCCATCTAGTGCTTTTACAAAAGGGTATGAATTTCATCATCCGCCTACTAACGAAACTATTTAGGGCAAGCGTTGCCCTAAAACACGTGCCATCTGCGTGGGAGGATAGCCTTTATTTCCGAACCTGAGAAGGAGAGCCACACTGATGCTAAAGATTTCCGGTCAATCAGTATAACGACCATGCTGTCGTGGCAAAATTGGAGCAGCAGCTGGAACAGGGAGGGTATGCAGTAAGCACCTTCATGTGTATAGAGGGTGGTTTAGAAATACCCCGCCAGAAGTCATCTATCAAAAGGCTTCAAATTGTGGCCTGCCGTACCAGCTAGTAAGCTGGATAGGAAGCATGCTACGCCGGATGCGAGCTGAAGCCAGATATCCTCCCTTGGTGCACTGTGATCGACGGTCTTCTTCTTAGACTGAATAAGGAAGGGTATCATACTCAGGGTTACGGGGATGACTTTGTAATCCTAGTGAGGGGTCTCATCTGGAAACGTTGATGGGTCTTACAAGGTCTGGAGATCAGAAGGTCACAAGACCAATGAAGAAGCCCAAGAAAAATAGTTCTCAAAAGTTTCATCTTGTTAATACTCGAGTTCTCTTAGCATAGTTCTAAAGTTCGTACAAATTTTCAGAAATAGCATCAGCCGAATACGCAAAAACCAATTTTTTAGTACTTTCTCCACTTTTCAAAAATTCACCTTTTTGTATAATTCTCTATTTTCTCAAGTTTCCTGAGAATCTACTAAAATATGATTTAAAAAAGTTCAAAACTTTAAAAGTTCTGCTGTAAGAAACATTGACCAAAATTTCTGAAGAAGGAAAAAAAAATTTCAAATTTTGAAAATGCTCGCAATTCTTTAATTTCGGTTGGAAATGTCTGTTCAACAAATTTAAGCTTTATTTTGGGACCTTCAGAAACTTAATTAATGCTGACTCGATTGGAAAAATACTTCAACATTTAGCGTGGCTACAACATTTAGGTAACCATACATACAGACATACAGCCATACATACAAACAAGAGACATACAGACAGACTTTGACTAAATTTAGTGATTTTAAAACTCCGTAAGTAACGAAATGTAAAGATCCTTTAAGAACTAGCGATACAAAATTTGGACGATTTATGACTGTAGTTCATCAGGGGTTTAAATCACAGTTTTCGATTGCCTTCAACCCCCCAAAATATTCCACAAGGTGCCAAAAACATTCAAAACAATTCTTCTCTTTTTGATACGATATGCATATTTTGGCGCGCTCAAACTTGCGAGCCAAGCACGAATCACGCGATGAGAATGTGCCAGCGCATCGAACAGATTGTTTTAGATAGGATTAGCATAGCAAACTGCCAAATGATGAGATTGATTTGCTGTACTGTGATTCAAGTTTTACCTCACACTTAAGTTCGAAAAGTGTGGTACGAATTACAATAAAAATTTATACAGAAAGCGTGTAAGGGAAAAAATCATGTCGCACACGCTTGCTTGCTGCACTGGGAAAAATGGATTATACCCAGTAATAAAAAATATGTTACCGGATATAATCTTGGACTATTAGCTATGGGACAGCGATCCAGATTATTAGAACTACAATCTATAGATATTAAAAAATAGATATTACAGGATAATATCTTGGATTAATAAACTTTATAATCTGAGATAATAAAATCTATAATCCAAGATTTCAAAATCTAATATCCATATTAGAATCCTGGTCCATTAGATGACATCAAATATATATATAATAATTTTTGAAACCCTATTTGTAAACCTATACAAAATTTTGACAGGCGAGTTCGGAAGTAGAACTGGAAACAAATTTCAATTTTTTAAACACACAATAAGCAGGAAAGTGGTTATCATAAGACTACAAAAACGAAAGTAAAGGAGGCTAAGTGTCTGTACTTGAACAAGTGGCAGTGATCTGCGATGAAAAGAAATATAAACTTACCCATTTTCGAAATCTAAATCAGGTGTGATTTAGCACTAACAATCATTTTATAACTTAATTATTACTTGTTTCAATGCGAACGGATGCATATGACAGGCGCCACAATGCGACATATCATCTGAGACTACACAGACGCCTGGATATTTAAAAATTTGAGATGTTACAATTTAATGCCTGAAGATTATAAGAATTTAACATCTAGAGATTACACAGAAAAAACAGAAGTGAATATGTGTTGCGTGTGATTTTCAAATAGATAAAGTTGAATTTTCCGCATCGAAACAAAACAAGATTGAATAGAGTTGACATGGTAACTATTTCCCATGTGGTGGGTAAATCTTACCACGTGAAGTTAATTTTCGTTGCAGGTAAAGATTACTCTGAAATGGCTGTAAAGATTACATTTCGTTTTTGCTGTGTATACTTGGTAATATCTTCATACATTAGAAAAATATTATAGATTATAGGCGCTAATATACTTTTCTATACGGTGTACTAATTTTTAATTCTATTAGCCAGTTCGTATAATCAATTTTTCTCAGTGTCTAGTACCTACTATAAAGGTCAATCACGAATTTTGAAGTAATTATTAAATTATATAATGTATTCTACTCACCGACAAAGTGAAAGAGAAATGCTGAGGTCATCAGCAGAGTTGGGATGATGGTTCTCATCATCCCAAAACAGAAGGACGAATTTCTAGAAGATTTTCGTGAAGATAGACTTCTTGTAGCTGACTGTAGACTTTGTGATGACGAGTGAAATAAAAGCCAAGTTTTGCGGTTTATATACTGAGGCCGTTATCTTCTTTTTTTTACAAATCATTGTGAATACAGGGAAGGGATACGACGTAAAGTACACGATATTTTGAATGTTTAAGTAAATTTTTGTCATGTGCGTGGAATATTGCGTGATCTTGAACCAATAAGCGATTTGTCAATCTCGTGTACATTGTTAGAAAATTCTTGAAATAACAAGGGAAAATGCTTGCTTTACAAAGGGGGGCTATCGCTGACTGGATATATTTCTTATACAAAATTTCGTAGAAGATGCTATTTTTAATAATACATAATAAAAACTTTTTGCCTCAAAATCATAAAAGTAGAAAAAATTCTGCGCACAATGGCACCAAAATGAAATGTTATTATTTTGCCCTTAGCTGTAGCCAAAGTCTGAAATTTGAAGAAAAAAGTCGTAAGAATTGAAAAAGGCTTATACTCTAAAAAAATAATTTAAAAGAATTATGAGTCCGATAATTATGTATAATCCATTAGATTTTCTTGAAATATACAGCAAAATTGTTTTTTATATCTATTTCATAAATAGCTAGCAGTGATTTCACGCCTTAACGTTTTAATTAAAAACAATTTAACAATCCATCATTCGAAAAATTTTCATATTTTAGATTTAGAAAATGTCTGAAAGTATAAGCAATAATTATTAATTTCGAATTGAAAACTATCTACATCAAAAAAATTTAGGATTAGGTATAATTTCGACAAAAGGAAAATACTTCTGAAGGAATAAAACGAATTTATTCTGGAAAACCTTTCAAAATGAAAATTAATTTTAAATAGAAAACACTTTTTTGTATTCAAATCCTTGAAAATAGCAAATTGCAGAAATAAAACTTATATATATATATATATATATATACCATTAAACCATTTCCCTTTCAGGGTAGGCGTGACACTACCCGATTCGGGTAGTGTTTCTAGGTTTTTCTTGTAGTTATAAATAACTACAAGTGTGGGCTCACCACACCCACGATGTGCCAACAGCACTCATGTCAGTATTCTTGAATGGTCACCCATCCAAGTACTAACCGCGTCCAACGCTGCTTAACTTCAGTGATCTAACGAGAACTGGGTTTTTCAGCGTGGTATGGCTTTTTTTAAAAAAAAAAAATAGCCAAAAAAAAATTGGAAATTTAGCGTTCAACATGAAAATTCAGCATCCCAAAATTGTGATCTTTCAGAATTGAAGAAATTATTTAATCACTTACGTATCAATTTCAAATAGTTGAATAATGATTATGCATTTTGATTTTAAACAACACAATTTTTAACTATTACCTTTCAAATTGTTTAATATTGAATGCTTCAGTTAGGTTTATTATTCGTTCATAAAATTGTCCAGTGAAGTATTTTTCAATTTTAAATGATTCATTGTTTTTAATCTTCAACTAAAAATCGGACAATTTGAAGACATCATATTGAAAATTAAAAATTACAACAACAAAGTGCAAAGTAAGATTGGCATATATGATTGAAATGTTTGGAATTGCGCAACTTTAAGCCTTCTATATATAAATGATTTTTAAGTTGAGTTTGGAATATTCAATATTTTAGAACAATTCCAAGTAATAAATAAATCAATTTTCAATGCCTTGTTTTAAAATCTTTTCATATTTGAAGCTTGAATTTGAGAAATTTTTGTCCTAATTTTCCATTGCGTGTAGGACTTGGAACGGGTTTACTTTTTAGTAACTTAGTTAATATTTTTATCCGCGGTTATTAAAAAGTTACTTCATTTATGAAAAGGTTACTTTTGGTTACATTTTTTGCCTGCAATAACGAAATGAATCAAGTAATGAATTGTATTATTCGAAAACGTGTGAAGAATGTAAAATTTCAATTTTTTTCAGTAAATTTGGCACCTTAGAGCTGAGAAAATTAGGGAATAACAATAAAATAATAATTAGTTCTTATGAAAATGTAGAAAAAGGGCTATCAATTGAATTATTATAAATCCTCATAAAAATTGTAATTCATCTAAAATTGATAGTTTTTAATTTAAAATTTTAATCTTTTTTGTTGAAATATCGAATTTTGTCTAATATTTTTCGATGAGAATTTATCTTCTTTGCCTGAAATACAGTTGAAAGTTGGATAGTTTTTGTTAAAACTTTACTTTTTTGTTGAAAATTCATCATTTTAGTTGAAAATTCGTCTTTTTTGGTCGAAAATTAATCTTCTTGATTGAAAATCACCCTTTTGTTTAAAAATACATAATTTTATTTGAAAATTCATCTTTTTGGTTCGAAATGTACCTATTTTGTTGAAAATTCGTCATTTTTGGTTGGAGATTCCCCTGTTTTCCTAAAAAATTTAACTATTTGGTTGAAAGATAACTTTTTTGTCAAAAATCCATATTTTCTGGTCGAAAATTCCCATGTTTCGTAAAAATCGGCCTTTTTGGCTTAAAAACTCAACAATTTGGTTGCAGAATAACCTATTTTGAGAAAAATCGTCTCTTGAATGAATTCTAGTGTTTTTTATATCAAATTTAAATCTTTTTTGGTTATCATATCAACTATTACATTTTTCGTTAACAATTTATCTTTTTCAGACAGCAAAATTCAAACGTTTTGTTAAAAGTAGAACTACTTTCTTAAACATGCATTTTTTTGGTTGGAGATTTATAATGTTGGTGGAAGCTTCACCTTTTTTGGCAAAAAATCCTTCTTTTCGGTTCCTTTTTCGCCACATTATTGTTACATTTCAGTTACTTTTTTGAGAGAAGTACGGTTACTATTTTACTATTTTTTAAGCTTGAGCAGTTCCAAGCCCTGATTGCATGAAATTTAATCCGGATGGATTTAATTCAAAATTGTTAACTTAAAAATCCTTCCAAATGAAAATTGTGCAACTATTGAGTCTTTCAATTTAAAATTCTACTATCTTGAATAAGTAAAAAAACAACAATTTTCTACGTCAAAAAATCAAACCAAGCAATTTAAACTGTTTCAATCTAAGGTTATTAGGTTGAAAACTGACTTCAGTTGAAACCAAATAATTTTGATTAATTTAATTAAAAATTATTGAATTGAATACTGACTATTAAGGCTTTGAATATGAAATTGATTTATTTTCAAATAAGGCCTAAAAATGTAACTGTTTTAGAATTCATACATAGTCATATCCTGTTTCACATTTATTAAAACCCATATTCTTTGAAAGACAATGACACGGTCTCCTTGGAAATAATTCGTGGTGATATATGAAAAGTGTGTTTGTCTTCTCGAAAATCCTGTGTTATCTATATTTGAAACAGCTAGTCATGTGCTCTCTTGATTAGCACACACTTATTTGCCATCTCGTTGAATTTCGCAATATATAAGTAAAACAAATGAAACAAAATAATTGCGCATTAAACACTTATGTTTTAAATTAAAATCACAGAAATTTTAAAGATGATAAATATGTTATTAATAATAATCATCTGCATCATGCGGACTAAAAAAATGTATACTTCAAACAGAAATGTACTGAAAAATCAAAGAAATAAAACTAAATTATGTATTTGAATGAAGTTATTTTTTTTAAACAACTAACTGTAACATCGACTCAAGGAATTTTATATCTTTGAATCAGCTATCTGACGCTATGAGTTTTAGATGTAATACAAAATCGAAAATTCAAGTAAAAATTTTCGGTTTGTTCGAAATAAGGAAAAATGAAATGAGCTTTAATTCAGGTTCTAAAATTAGTGCAATAGCTTAAAAACTAGTTGTACTATCCATTCCACTTATTTTTATCTCAAGTATGCCTCTAAAACCTGTTTAATTTCAGGGCAAACTATTGAATCAATTATAAGTTTCAAACTTCTTTCTAAATTAATCCTATTTCATTAACCCCATATTCAGAGTTCCAATCTTCTCAGTTAATTCATAATAATACTCACTATTCCCATTTGCAGTAAGTAAATCTTATTTCCAGAACATGGAAAATTAGTTTCAACATTTACCTTTTTTGCGGGGGAACTATTGATGCACAAATTCCAGAAGAATTAGCGAAGAAATTTTGGTTTTTCGTCCGCAATAATTTCCGAATGACCAGATTTTTTTCCCCATTGCATTATAAATGTAGATCGTTTTTTCATGATTTTATTCAGATTGGTAAATAAGAACTGTTCATTTTCTTAAAGCGTTCGAAACATCACTCTTTTTTTAATTATTATGAATTTCTTCCCATACTAGCAATCATTTTCTTTAACATCTTTCTTGGACAAGTTCAAGCGCTAAAAAAGACCTGGATTTTAATTACTTTTCACCAATTGCAAATTATTATTCATTTGCACAATCCTTTGGATACGCTTGTGTGTTCCCTTATGTGTCCTCATCGACATTAAATTATTAAATTTAAATTATTAAATTCTTTGTTAAATATTTAACTTTTCGGTTGAAAATTCAACTATTTTTTTGAAAATTTAATGATCCTATCTTTGAAAGTAGCTTTGTCGCGTCAGCGTCATAGTGGTGGCACTCCCATGTATAGTTTTGAAGGCATTACGTTTTAGTGTGCGGGGGAACCGCTAGGTGGCGCTGAGAGTGAGTAGAATGCAATGCGCATGTGCAACCATAATATTTTCAAATATTTCGAAATCTCGAAATTGGACATTAGTCGAAGTGTCAAATTGAATTTGTTGTGTTAACCTTGTTGTATAAAATTTTCTGCAAGTTTTTTTGTGTATATTGTTATATACGTACTGTGTGACGTGTGTACTATTTCGTGCTAATGTAAGGAAATGTGTTGATTGGTAAGTATTGAATTTAAAAAAAAGTACCATTTGGTTGATTTGAGGTTACTTTGTTGTTTTCATATTTCGAAGCAGTGACAAATAAATTAAAAAGGGATATAAATAAAAGTATTTTTGATATATTAGGAGGTTTTTTTCTTCAAGCAAAGTTTATCGTTTATAAAAATTTCTTTGTTAGAGAAATAAAAAATATTATTCTAAGACATAATCTCACATGCAAAAGCCAATTAATCCTTTGCATTACAACAAATCATACTTCTAGTATTTAAATATATATTTTACGTATGGAAAATCTTTTTATATTTATCAATTTTGATCATTTTGAAAGTTTATTTACACGAAATTAAGCGAAATTTAATATTTACGAGAATTTGGGGGAAGCAGAGTTTGGAATGAATTGCTGTCAGGGATTTGTAGGTTCATTGACTTATAGTGTCCGGGGGAACCGCTAGATGGAGCTGATTTTGAAGCCAAGTCTTCAAAACGATACATGGGAGTGCCACCACTATGGTCAGCGTTACTTAGTAGTTCTAGGCTTGGGTTCGTAGATTCGAAAGGCTGAGAGTCACTTCTACAGCGTATGGGTTGTTTTTGCTTTCAATGAATTCGTGAATCGACGATGTGTAACAGGAATGTCAAAGGATCTTCTATCCTCCCCACTCTTCGAGTCCTAGAAGCAGGGGCCCGTTGCCACTGCTTCCCTTGTACGGGACAGTTAGTTCGTTTGGTACCCCTGACCGACATAGGTCTTTTATAATAAAGAAGTCCTGCAATATAGCTCAGGCACAATAAAAAGTATTTAAAGTGATTCTTCTGACCCGTTACAAAATTGGCGATCCTGCCAGGATAGGAGTACACGATCTTGTCTCTACGGAGTAATTTAGAGATCAAACGACCCTATCTTTGGAAGACAATCTGGAAAACGGAAATCACTACGGTGGTTAAAATTGAGGAACTCCGGACTGTTACTACGGTGCAGCCTGACAACCAGGAAGCAGAGTTTGCCGTATTGGCAACGAAATCTCTACGGTGATTAATATCAAGGGATAAACCCAAGACTCCGGACTGTTACGACGGTGCAGCCCGACAACCAGGAAGCAGAGGTTCAACAAAGAAAAAGTAAGCGAGTTTTTAGAAAATAAGATAGAAAATTTTTGCTTAGGCGTCGGTATATTGTTGGCATAGCACGACCCTGTAAGCGCAGAATTGATTTTTAAAAAATAATTTATTTAGAAAATAAGCTAGAAAATTTGTGCTCAGACGTTGTTATACTTTTTTAATGAGATGTAATGAGATCCTGCAATTGCAGTGCTTAAAATCTATATAAAATATCATATTGTAACGCGTTCGCGACACTTACACCCGACACTCGCAATCAGGTTTAAAGCTGGCTTTCCACGCCTATAGGGAAAATTTAAGCACACACTATCCCACACATACAGACACTTCCACAGATTCTGATAGCTCCATATCTGAGGCGTGTACGACCGCTCCCACTATGGCTACGGAGTTTTCGTCAAAACAAGATCAGGATGTTCTAACACTGATCCTCAACCAACTTCAAATAATTGTTGAGAAACAGGACAGGATTGAAACTAGCCTCACGACTTTAAACGAGGAAAACCTGAAGCGAGCGGGCGAAATCAGAAGTCTAGCGCAGTTTAACAATGCCTTGGTCACGGAGGATGAATCGAACGACCATTCACAGCATTCCAAGTCGTCTGAAAAGGAAGCATCGTCGCCACAGCACTCCGAGTCGGCTGAAAAGGAATCGTCGCCAGACGAGGAAACGCACGATCACGCTCAAACAGCGGGTGGTCCGGAGAGACCCATCTCGCCCGGCGTTCCCCCAAATTTCTTCGTACAGTGTAGTGATCAGTTTCAAAGTGTTCGGCCCATACATTCCGTCCCCCAGTGGTCTAACACTAACCCACAGCCGCGTGTTCGACTTCAGCCCCCAAATCCCGTTAATCAGTGTACTAGCCAACAGCCTGCACCCGCACGGGAATCTGTGAGATCTACCACAATAGGTGAACAGCCCCCAAGTTCCTCCGCGCAGGTCATTGACCAGAAATGTGTTCAGGTCCCAAATTCCTTCGCGCAATATACTAACCGGCTGCCAGCACCCGCTCATCGTACTTTTCCGAGAAACAACCCATTGCTACCAGCGATGCACCGAATGGAAAACGTTGAACCGCTTTCCCAGGCCAAAGAAATCATCCGCGCGGTCGAGGTTTTAAACGGCCAGGATGATTTTGGCGTGCACGATTTCATTAAGACCGTGAAACGCGCGAAGCTAAGATGTTCCCAACCTAGTTTACTTCTGGAGTACATTTTAACGGAGAAAATAATTGGAAGTGCTAAGAGAGCAATCCGGCACTACCCTATAAGTAGCTACGACGATCTTTACAGCGCTTTAAAAACAAATTTAGCTACTACAACCACTCTGGAAACGTGTTGTAGTAAACTTGAAACAATCAGGCAAAATCATGATTCAGTACAGTTCTATAATCAAAAATTTAGAAGCGCGTATAATGAATTGATTTATACAGTTCAATCAGAATATTCGTCCGGAATAGAGCGGAAATTAGCTCTTCAAATGGAGGAAAAATCTGCCACAAAGAGGTACGTTATGAACTTACGCGATGACATTAGCCATCAAGTGCGACCGTTAAAACCCAAAAGTTGGAACCAAGCTTTACAGGAAGCCCTGGAAGCAGAAGTATGGTGCAGAGAACGTTCGCGGACGAAAGTTTTAATAACACCTCGACCAGTACAATCAAGTGTCCTTAGACTACCCATGAGAAACGTACCGGTACCTATGGCCCGAAATCAACAGCCACAAATGCGAAATCAACCCTCCGATAGTCCGAACCACGGATTACCTTTACAACATAGGATGCAAATGACTTGTAACTTTTGTAAGAAACCGGGCCATTTGGAGAAACAATGCTATGCGAAATCAAAGCAACAGGGTTTTCGCAATGGAACATCTCAGAGAAGACCGCCAGAAATAAGAAATATACAGGAGATGGAAGATCTACAAGACCCATTAGAATTTTACGAAGTGACACCACAGGAGCAGGACGAAATCGAACGCTACGAAGAATCTGCAGAGTTTCTGCAATCAGCGGACGATTGCAATCCATACATGGAAAGCATTCTGATGGACGCACCTATAGATTACTAGTAGATTCAGGAGCCTCTATTAATCTCATAAAACATTCTGAAGTACCCATAGAAAGAACACCATTTGAGATGAGAAAACGTTTTTCCATGGGGAGAGATATTAATTATTCTTATCAAGCAGTAAGAATACCTTACTTAGGGAAGTTGCATTTATTTCACATAATTGATAATGACTTTCCCTTACCAGAAGAAGGTATCATCGGCCGACAATTCTTTAATGCATTTGATAAATATCATATAACTAAAGATTTCCTTTATCTTGATAACACAAAATTACCTCTTTATGAGGGCGGAACATTTGACGGCGTTTACAGAATAGAGAACCAAGAATTAGCTGTACCCTTATGTAATTATGGAAAACCCCCCTTAAAAATACCAAGCAGTTTGGAGTATGATAAAATAGATCAAATTAAAGAAACAAGTAGAGTCAGTTTCACTAGTTCAGAAGGAAATCAGGCAAAAAGGATACAAGATCTATTAAACAAAACAAGATTGGACCACATAGAAACAAAAGAACGTCCTTATTTATGGAAAATGGTAGCAGGATACAGTGACATTTTTAACCTTGACGGAGACCCTTTTCCGTGTACCGATTTAGTAGAACATGAAATAATTTTGAAAACCGGCAAGATAGTAAATGTTAAATCTTATCGTCCCCCCCAATGTCACAAAGAAGATATCAAAACACAAATGCATGACTTGAAAGAAAAAGGCGTCATACGAGATTCAAATTCACCCTTTAATTCGCCGATTTGGGTGGTCCCAAAAAAGGAAGACGCGTCTGGCAAGAAGAAATGGCGCATATTAATTGATTTTCGAAAGATAAACGAGGACACGGAACAAGATGCATATCCGTTACCTATCATCAAGGACATTTTAGATCAATGAGGAGATGCAAAATTCTTTTCTGCCTTTGACCTTAGCTCAGGATTTCACCAAATCCCAATGAGTGAAACATCAAAGAAATACACGGCTTTCTCGACATCTGAAGGTCATTTTGAATTTAATAGATTACCATTTGGTCTCAAAAATGGGCCTGCAACGTTTCAAAGGATGATGGACAACGCCTTGAGAGGATTAGTAGGAAAGCAATGTTTTGTTTATCTCGATGACATTGTCGTATTTGGGTCAACCTTGAAAGAGCATAATGAGAATTTAATAAAGTTATTTGAAAGACTAAGAAAAACAGGTTTAAAACTAGAGCCCGATAAGTGCGAGTATCTACGTCCGGAACTCGAATACTTGGGACATCTTATAACCAAGGACGGTGTGAAACCTAACCCTGCAAAAATACAAGCGGTGCGTGACTTCAAACCACCACAGAATATCACCAAAGTTCAGAGTTTTTGGGACTCGCAGGGTACTATAGGAAGTTCATACAAAATTTCTCACTAATTTGTAAACCGCTCACAATTTTAACACAAAAGGAAACACCTTTTGACTGGACAAAAAATTGCCAAGAATCTTTTGATAAAATAAAAAGATTATTATGTTCAGCACCGGTTTTGAGATTTCCGGATTACAAGGAGAAATTCACATTAACAACAGACGTATCTAATTATGGATTAGGAGCAGTACTATCCCAGAACGGCCACCCTTGTTGCTATATATCAAGAACGTTGAACAAAGCCGAGATCAATTACACTACAACGATACGATGGAGATCACGGTTGGCGGAATATCAATACATCATTGAACACGTAAAAGGAAAGGAGAATAAATCTGGAGACTCTCTATCCAGACTATTTCCTATTCAAGAAGACCACGCCCTACAGAATACGCCACCGGAATTTGATTCGCAGGATGAAACAGACATAGTAGGAGCCGAAACGTCCACGGAAAGAGAAGAGTCACCAGCCTCAGATATAGGTAATGCTTCTAACGACCGTCTCCAACGACGTATGGATGCAGACCAACTTATATCGGATGAAGAAGGATTAACGGATGGGAGAGAAAATTTTTTAAGAGAATACAAAAAATACATCACAAACAGAATGCCTAGCAGAGAAAATGTTACACTTAACGCTGGAGGAAATCTCTGGCGCACTATATCCAAAGAAAGGAAAGGAATCCAGTATACATCTCAATATAAACTATCTCAATTTAACGAGGCTAAATGGCTGGAGGTATTGGATAGAATAAACCGAGAGGCTCTAAACTAACAATTACACGTTACCACTTCATAGACCCAACAATTACCCCCTTAGAAAAGGTGAAGATCCGGGACTATCTCAACTTCTTAAGCCAAAAGCATGAAGACCAGCAATTTCACACATGCTACACGCCACGAGCAGAGCTCACTCAAGAAGAAAAAGGGCAAATTATAAAGGAATCACATGGATCCATTGCGGCACAACATTTTTGGGAGAACAAAACCATTGAAAGAGCTAGAACTCTTGGAGAATGGAAAAATATGGAACAAGAAATCATCCACTACATTAAACGATGTCCCGTTTGTCAACTACAAAAAACGGTTAGAATTAAAAGACAATGTCCAGCAATTATTCCAGACACGCCTGTCAATCCCAACGATAAAATAGCCATGGACATTTTCGGACCTTTACCCTTGACACTTTCAGGAAACGAGTATATTCTCAGCATCCAAGATATGCTCACAAAGTACTTAATCTTGATACCTCTTAAGAATGCGGCATCCGAAAGCATTATAGAAGGGTTATTCGACCACTACATATATCTATTCGAAGCACCAAAGAATATCTAAACAGATCAGGGACAAAACTTTGTATCTGAACTGGTACAGAATTTTGAAAATCTATTCAGGATTAAGCATATAAAAACTACAGTTTATCATCCACAAAGCAATGGAGCACTCGAAAGAGCCCACTCGACTATTAAAAATTTACTGAAAACCAGCATCGAGGATCATAGCACTGAATGGGATCACGCCAAATGTCAGGTACGAGGAATTACTTAATCTATGGAAAAGAAAGCATGAACACTATCTCCAAAAGGCAAAGGAAAAAATAGAGATACAAAAAATCAAATACAAAAAGTTACAAGATTCAAGAATCTCTATACCACAAGGTATCTTCGAGCCTGGGGACCTGGTCAAGTTTATTAATAACCATCCAGAGAAAAAACTTTCTCCCTCCTGGAAAGGCCCAGCAGTAATTACAGAGAGACAGGAGAACAATAATTACACAATCCTGTTTAACGACAAGCAAACTAGAATACATGCGAATCAACTGATGCCCTATTATCAATGATGTTTCAGATTATGGCCTAATCTTATTATGGATAGTGAAGATCATCTCGGCTGAGGTCATCACAACTGACCTAACCGGGGTAACTATTTACTCGGAAGAATTAGGACAGGCTCAACTCTATCACGACACCTGGAATATGATACTAGGAGTAGAGACCAACGAAATAGACGAGCGATATGAATCATTGCAACACATTTTCGCATCAGTGTCACATCAATGTGATGACTGTTTAGAACAATTTGAACTGAACTTAATAAAATCAAAAGTACAGCGTTTAAACAATCAGAGAAATATTTTAAACCAACTTCTAGGCAAAACGCGAGCTGGAAGAGGGGTTTTTAACTTCATAGGTGATGTATCGAAAACAATTTTTGGTACTCTAAGTGCAAACGATATGAATTATATCAACGAAGAGCTAGATAAACTGTTCAATGACAACAAAGTCATGTCACAAAGTATTTCTAATCAAACTAAGATAATAAAAGTATTGTTGAATTCAGCCTCTACCGATTTCAAGACACTTGAAATACACAGTCGAGAAAATAATAATCGTATCAATCAAATAGTTAACGGAACCAACAGAAATAATAAAAATATAGCCATCTCAAACCAAATGACGGTTTGCATGATGATAGTTGATGAATTGGGTGAAGACATCAACTTACTGATAGATGCGATAAATGACGGAAAAAACGGAATAGTCCATCCTCAGCTCCTAACACCAGCAATCCTGATAATGGAGATGAAAGAATTCGAAGAAAAGTTCAACGTCAAATACACCATCCCTTTAAAACAGACAAACTTCCAGCATATCGTCGACGTCTCGACAGTCAATGTGGCTATCACAAAGAATAGATTTGTTGATTCCATCCACATTCCTATCCCAGAAACCGAAAGCTATGAAATTAAACAGTTAATTCCTATTCACAAACAAATTGGTTCAGTTTTCCTTGCCATAATTCCTGACTACGAATACCTATTGATGGGACAGGGGCACACTACATACGTACCTACCGATAAAACAATATTAGAACGATGTAAAAATTATGGTCAGATGAAAATTTGTAAACGAACGCAACCCACATATTTAATGTCAGAAACTAATAGCTGCGCGAATAGCATATTAAGAATGAATGTAAAAACAATCAAGGATGAGTGCAAATATCCCCCCTTTAAAATTATGAATATCGCTTTTATACCAATCATGAGTGGATACATTTTAATACCCCACGAACCACTAGAGGTTGATGCATTGTGCGAATCAGGTAATGAAAAAATTAAAATCCAGGGCCCTACGACGATTGTGAGTAAAGACAAATGTATATTGAACGGATTAAATATTATATTAAAATTAAGCTCTACCGGCACACTAATAAGAGAAATAAGCTATAGGAAAAATATATCATTACCGTATACTGACAAGCAATTAGATTCTATATAAGACAAGCTAATACCGTTGACACAAGAAATTAGGCCTCTGAATTTAAATAATTTAAAACAATCAGTCGACGACATCGAAAATGCAATAGATAAGGTCACTAGAGACAGAAGAACGCGAACCTGGACTGAACAGGCCACCAGTTGGCTGCAGTACTTAGGATATACAGCAATTGCTGCAATCATAGTTTTTATGTGTTACAAATGTGGAATCTTCGGCCGACTTCGTGAATGTATTGCTAAAAAGATTTGTATATTTTGCGTAAAAACTCAGGTCACCGCAACACCAACAGTGCATTACACTGTCGCTCCTACTGCACCTACTGCAGAGATAAAAGATGTAGATCGTAGAATTCAGACTACTAATGTTAGAATAAAATCTAGCAAAAATGTTTGGAGACTAAACCTAATCTAAAAAGGGGATTGTAGCAGGAATGTCAAAGGATCTTCTATCCTCCCCACCCTTCGAGTCCTAGAAGCAGGGGCCTGTTGCCACTGCTTCCCTTGTACGGGACAGTTAGTCCGTTTGGTACCCCTGACCGACATAGGTCTTTTATAATAAAGAAGTCCTGCAATATAGCTCAGGCACAATAAAAAGTATTTAAAGTGATTCTTCTGAAACTTTTCGGTTGAAAATTCAACTATTTTCTTGAAAATTTAATGATCCTATCTTTGAAAGTAGCTTTGTCGCGTCAGCGTTACTTAGTAGTTCTAGGCTTGGGTTCGTAGATTCGAAAGGCTGAGAGTCACTTCTACAGCGTATGGGTTGGTTTTGCTTTCGATGAATTCGTGAATCGACGATCTGTGTTTATTTGAACTCGAGATGTTTGTTTTCATAAGAAGCTTAGCGGAAGTATATGCATGTAGACTTCGATATCTGTACGATTCCTTTGACGCATTTTTTTTAAAGAAGGCTTTTCCTTAACATTTTTAATATTTGATTCGTATTTTGAAAAATTCATTTCCGATTTAACGTTTTAGTCATAGTTCATTTACATTTCAAAATGTTAGAAAATTTTCAAATTTTGAGTACCGTTTATTTTTTAATTAAAGCTTTTGACATTTCGGAAAATTTGTGTGTTTGCTTATTTTAAAATAAATTTGGTTAATTTTTTATTTAAAAACCAACTTTAAATTTTTCTTTAACTTTTCAGAAGTACCATTTTTTGTTAATTATCAGATTTATCAAAAAACGTTTTATGTCTGTGCTGCAACTATCTGTAAATAATTTCCAGTAGTTAAGAATGATTTAACAAATTGTTTAATACGTTATAAACAAATTATTGAACAAAAGTTTTTTTCTGAATTGGGAATGTTTTGCTGATTGAAATCCAGATTTTTTGGTATGGAATGTGCGAGAAATAAAAGTTTTATTACTGTTACTTGAAAAAATATGCTATTTGGCAATTTTAAAAAAATTCACAGTTTGGTTATTTATTAACAAATAGGCTTAAGTATTTTAACGGAATAAACTAAGAATGCTTTTCCGGTGACTGTTTGATATGAAACTTAGCCAATTTGGAAGCATTATTAATTATTTAAACAATTTTTATAACAAAATTCGCAGTTTGTCTATTTTTCAACGAATAGGCTCAATTAAAAAAAAATAAACTAAGAATATCTTTGCGATGACTTTTTTCAATGGTACTTTGAAAATTCCCGGGAGTTATTATTTAAACAATTTTTATAAACAAATTCATAGTTTGTCTATTTTTCAAAAATAGACTCAATTTGTTTAAAAACTTAACTGAGAATATCTTTGCGATGGCTCTTTTCTATGTTGCTTTTCAAATTCCCAAGAATTATGATTTAAACAAGTTTTGTAAGGAAATTCAGAGTCTTCTATTTTTCAACGAATAGGCTTAATTTTTTCACGGAATCAACTAAGAATGTCTTTTAGATGAGTTTTTTTTCATGATGTTTTGCGAATTCCCAAGAATTATGAATTATTATTTAAAACTAAGATTTTGTTTATAATAAATTTTGTAATTTTTGTAAGCAAATTCAGAGTCTTCTATTTTTCAACGAATAGGCTTCATTTGTTCACGGAATCAACTAAGAACGTCTTTCAGAAGAGTTTTTTCATGATGTTTCGCAAATTCCCAAGAATTATGAATTATTTAAAACTAAGATTTTTTTATAATAAATTTTTTTTTCAATGAATAGGCTCAATTTTTTTACAGATTTAACTGAGAATATATTTGCGATGACTCTTTTCTATAGTACTTTTCAAAATTTAGAAACTTGATTTAAACTTTTTTTATTATAATTATAAATAATGGAAAATTATGAATATTTAGCAGTTCCTTTTCATTTTTATTTTAGTTACATTTTCGACGTCTATGACTTTTCAAATTTCAACTACTTTTTGAAATCATAAGCAATTCAAAATGCTTTCATCCTGGGCTAATTATTTTTAAATAAAAAATTACAATTTTAATTAATATTTTAGCTCACTTATTAATATTTCTTTTAAAAATTATATAGCCTCAAATTTATGAATATTTAGAAATTCATTTTATTTCTATTTTAGTTACATTTTCGACGACTGTGACTTCTTTCAAATTTAAACCAATTTTGAAATATTACGCATTTGAAAATATGATTTCATTCTGGGCTAACTATTTTTAAAGACAAAATTACAATTTTAATTTATATTTAGGCTAATTTCTTAATATTTCTTTTTACAATTATACAGCCTCACTTTTTTTCCAAAAGAATTTTTTTTATTAGAATAATAAACAATACAAATTATGAACATTTAGAATTTTTGTTTATTTCACTTTCATTTACATTTTCAAAGACGATTACATCCTTATAATTTTAACTAACAATAAAAAATTATGAACGTTTATAATTTTATTTTATTTAACTTTCAGTTACATTTTCAAAGAATATAACTTCCTTCTAATTGTAACTATTATTGCAAACTTAAACAATTGAAAATATGAATTCATCTGTGCTATTTTTATTAGAAAACATTAAAATTTGAATTATTTCTGGAATTTAAAAATGTTTAGAAAATTTAAAAAATGTGTTTACGCTTGGCTCATTTATCTGTAAAGAAAACGGAGTTAAATAAGAATATCTTTCCGGTGTCTTTTTTCTATGCTTGGTATATTCCCAAGAATGATTAATTATTCAATCAATTTTCATAAACAAATTCAGAGTTTGTCCATTTTTCCACGAATAGAGTTTTGGGTATTTTTCAACAAACAGGCTACATTTTTTTTACAGAATTAACTAAGAATATCTTCCCGATGACCTTTTTTTTATTCTTTGAAAATCTCCAAGAATTATTCATTTTTAAAATAATTTCCTAAGAAAATTAAGACCTTGGCCTTTTTTCAACGAATAGGATAAATTAGTTTAGGGTGTCAAGAAAGAATGTATTTACAATAACTCTTTTCTACGATACTTTGCAAATATATAATAATTATTATATATATATTATATATTATATATTATATATTATATATTATATATATATATATATATATATTATATAGTCAACTACGAATGTCTCTTTGATGACACTTTTCTATGTTGCTTCGTACATTCACAATAATTATTAATAATTTAAACAATTTGCATAAACAAATGCAGAGTTTGGCTATTTTTTAACGAATAGGCTCAATTTATTTTACAGAATTAACTAAAAATATCCTTCCGATGACTCTTTTCTATGAAGCTTTGAAAATGTATAAGAATTATCAATTATTTCAACAAATTAAGAGTTTGGCCACTTTCCATTGAAAAGAGCTCAATTTGTTTACGGAATAACCTATAATGTATTTCCAATAGCTCTTTTCTACGATACTTTGCACATTTACAATAATTATTAATTAATGAAACAGTGTTCATAAATATATTCAGAGTTTGGGTATTTTTCAAGGAATAGGCACAATTTGTTTACGGAGTCAACTAAGAATATCTTTCCGATAACTTTTTTCTACGTTGCTTTATAAATTTACAAGAATGATTCATCATTTCAACAATTTTGATTAAAAAATCAAGAGTTTGGCTATTTATCAACGAATAGGCTCAATTTTTTACAGAATTAAGTAAGAATATCTTTCAGATAATTTCAAATTAATTATTTAAACAATGTCCACAAACGAATAAGCTCAATTTGTTTACGGAATCAACTAAAAATGTCTTTCCGATGACTCTTTTCTATGTTGCTTTGTAAATTTACAAGAATTAATAATAATTTAAACAATTTTCATACATAAATTTAAAGTTTGACTATTTTTTAACAAATAGGTAGAGTTTGGCTATTTTTTAACAAATATGCTAATTTTGTTTACAGAATTACCTAAGAATATCTTTCCAATTACTTTTTTTATGATGCTTTGCAAATATACAATAATTATTAATTATTTTAACAATTTTCCTGAACATATCTAGAATTTGTCTATTTTCCAAGTAATAGGCAGAATTTGTTTACGGAGTCAACTAGGAATGTCTTTTCGATGACTATTTTATATGCTTGATATAAGCCAGTAGGCCTAAATTTGAGAACCACGGACTAAGCGATTTAGTCACGTTGTTTCCCAGCTTGAGTTTCAAAGCGAAACTCAAGTGGAAAATTTTACGCCTAAATTGTGAACATCCGTGTTTACTCGACGAGCTTGCTTTCTCCCTTATTGAGTGAGTCATAACAATTTGACAAACTGGCCTGAAGCGGACCCTCCTTTTGTCACGTAGTTGACGCGTCCGCCCGGCAGCTGGCCGGCGGGTTTTTCCCAGCACGTGCCAACGCGTGATCAAGCGAGAGAAGGTTCCCTTAGTCACGTACGCCAGTGACGCTTCCTTCGCCTCTCTCTCGCTCGTACACAGGGTTCTCAACGCCAGCATTCCCATTTAAAACTTTCCGTATTCTCGGGTTAAAATATTAGCTTAAAATAAACATTTTTTTTTTGAGCAGACAATTTTACTCAAATAGTTAGTTTAAGTTTTCGGAGGATATTTTCTACATTTTTTCTGTGAATATATATTAACTTTAATGATTATTTTTCGATATTTCTTATTTTTATATATTTTGAAAATTCGTCGACGTAGGATTAAAATATAAATCCATGGGATGTTTTTCCTGAAATATTATTTAAAAATATTAATCATAAGTATTTTTAATTTGTCAATAAACATTTAAAATAACATGTAAATGGCGAGAGG
>CAKNYM010049914.1:296067-326386 GCA_932195095.1 Andricus curvator
TTCTGGCTCTTTCTTGCACGCTCGGCAGTTGGTATCGCCTACAGGTACATTCATTATGCGCTCGCGGTCAACCAAGGTGTCTATAACGCCGTCTGGACAGGCAAAAAGAAATCCCTCAATCTCCGATTTTAATCCAGCAGACTTGAGAAACATGTTGGACAGACCCATGGAGAGCTCTTCTCTACGTATAATGCCGTAGAATTTACCATGAAGGGGCTTGTCAGCATGTTCTCTTAGTAGAAGCGTATGTTCTGCTTCCTGTACACGACTTTTGAGCACCAAAGGTGTTAGTGATGCTAGGCCATGTGTAGTGTCGCTCGAATCAAATGGGCGGCCAAGCTCCTCTGCGGCCCTATCTGCGGCACGGTATAGAAAAGCCGCAGCATTGACGACTTCATGTTGATGTACGAGTCGCATGAGAGAATCTTTTCTATTCACAACTGAGCAGGCTGTAGTCAGAACCGTTCTGCGATGAAGACACTCTAAGCTCAGCAGGCCTCTACCCCCTTTATCTCGAGGGGGGTATATTCGAGGTACGGAAGATCTAGAATGATGACTTCGATGGATTGTCATCATCTTGCGTGTGCTTCGGTCAAGTTGCTTCAACTCATCAACGTTCCATTTTACTGCAACAAACGTATAGAGCAGTATAGGAACGACCATCATATTGGTCGCCTGGATATTATTCTTTCCAGATCATTCGGAAGCCCAAATTTTTCTGAGAATTTGGCGATACCTTTTTCCAAGGGCCGTTTATAACACACGCACATCTTGGGTTTCCGCTTGCGGGAATTCAAGATATGTATATGTTTGTCCAATACCAAGATGTTTAATGGTATTTCCGCCTATGAGTTGAACATCCTGATCGTGACGCGATGATGTAGTTTCTAGTCTTCCTTGGCGTAGGTGGACGCAGGTACACTTGTCCAGTCCGAAGCTCAGGCCAATTGCTTTAGAGTACCTATTTACCGCCTCCACAAGGATGTTAAGGTCCTCTTTCGAGGAATCAAAGAGTTTAAGGTCGTCCATGTATAAAAGGTGGTTGACCTTATATTCTCTTTTGTTCGGCGGGCCACATAGGTATCCAGAACTTTTGCCTCGGAGCACAATAGATAGAGGCAAGAGGGAGATGCAGAAAAGAATTGGACTTAGAGAGTCTCCTTGGAAAACCCCCCTCTTATATGTGATACAGCTTGTAGTCACTTGTCTTTTGTCAGATGTTATGACAAATCTTGTCCGCCACAAGAGCATACGCTCTTTTATGCATCTCACTATTCTTGGATACACCTCCATGCACTCAATGAGCTTAATAAGTAGCTCATGGCTCGTGTTATCGAATGCCTTACGGTAGTCAATCGAAGCCATGGACAGATTGCGTTGATACCTGATCGAGTCCTGGGTAATAGACCTGTCTATTAACAGGTTCTCCCTGCAACCTGCCAGACCTCTCTTGCATCCACGTTGTTCAACTATTGCACTCCATACCGGCTCGATAGATGTTAATATCCTCTCTCTGAGGATGCCAGTGAATAGCTTGCAGCTGGTGTTTAAACAAGCTATGGGCCTGTAGTTCATTGAACTTGACAAATCTCCGGTTTTAGGGATCAATACCGTGCGTCCTTCCACTAGCCACTACGGGACGGGTTGTTCTCCTTTTTAGAAAGTAGTAAATATACGAGCTAGATGTTGGTGCGGAGAAGTAAACTTCTTCCACCAAAAGACTTGAATCTCTTCTCGACTAGGCGGATTTTTAACGGCACGTGAAGTTTTATTGAACAGACGGGAAGGATGAGTAGAAAATGTGGAATTTTCCTGGATCCACTTTACTCGCCGCTCAAGGCGCTGTTTCTCTGTTGAGAGAGATCTTATTTTTTGCGTCCAGTGCTGCTTGATGGTCAACAGTTTATACTTGTTCAGCGTGTGATTTGCTTTCCTTAAGTTTCGAGCAAGTGCCCTAACTTTTGGAGTGGATTTTTTATTTAATGTTATGTAGCTAATCACGAACTGAATATTTGATGCATGCCGACACGCCGTTAACAAGGGAGACCGCCTTCTCGTAAACAACACAGTTCAGATTCTAGAGATTAACATCTTCGGGGAGCAAATCGGGGAGAGCAGTATTAGCTTCAGCTAATTTGTCTATCCTGAGAAAGACTTTTTGTTGGATAGATCTCCTACTTCCCATGTTGGCATTATCGGCTATCTGCAAAGGTGGTCATGCTGGAACGGGTGGATTGTTCGTTGGAGGATTATTATTATTATTATGTATGTTAATTATTATAATGCCGCTGTGTAAGGATAACAACGCTAAAGACAAGCTGCAAACAACACCATGCTCCTAATTTTGTACCTACAACATAATCGAAAATGATTTCAAACATCGTATTCAAATAACTTATAACATCCGCATCTCATTAGTCACTTGACTTAGTCCGTGGGAAAAACCAAGTTCATCCGAGAAAAAGTTTGAAAAAAAAAATAATCAATATGTATTTTGCTCTAGCTCGTATATATACTACTTTCTTAAACGGAGAACAACCCCTCACGCAGTGGCTAGTGGAAGGACGCACAGTATTGAACAACGTGGATGCAAGAGAGGTCTGGCAGGTTGCAGGGAGAACCTGGTAATAGACAGGTGTATTACCCAGGACTCGATCAGGTATCGACGCAATCTGTCCATGGCTTGGATTGACTACCGTAAGGCATTCGATAACACGAACCATGAGCTACTGATTAAGCTCACTGAGTGCATGGAGGTGTATCCAAGAATAGTGAGATGCATAAAAGAGCGTATGCTCTTGTGGCGGACAAGATTTGTCATAACATCTGATAAACGACAAGTGACTACAAGCTGTATCACATATAAGAGGGGGGTTTTCCAAGGAGACTCTCTAAGTCCAATTATTTTCTGCATGTCCCTCTTGCCTCTCTCTATTGTGCTCCGAGGCAAAAGCTCTGGATACCTATGTGGCCCGCCGAACAAAAGAGAATATAAGGTCAACCACCTTCTATACATGGACGACCTTAAACTCTTTGCTTCCTCGAAAGAGGACCTTACCATCCTTGTGGAGGCGGTAACTAGGTACTCTAAAGCAATTGGCATGAGCTTCGGACTGGACAAGTGTACCTGCGTCCACCTACGCCAAGGAAGACTAGAAAATACATCATCGCGTCACGATCAGGATATTCAACTCATAGGCGAAAATACCATTAAACATCTTGGTATTGGACATATACATAACTTGGAATCCGGCAAGCGGAAACCCAGGATGTGCGTGTGTTAAAAACGGCCCTTGGAAAAAGGTATCGCCAAATTCTGAGAAAAATTTGGACTTCCGAATTATCTGGAAAGAATAAGATCCAGGCGACCAATATGATGGTCGTTCCTATACTGCTCTACACGTTTGGTGCAGTAAAATGGAATGTTGATGAGCTGAAGCAACTTGACCGAACCACAGGCAAGATGATGACAATCCATCGAAGTCATCATCCTAGATCTTCCGTACCTCGAATATACCTCCCTCTATATACAGGGGGTAGAGGCCGTCTGAGCTTAGAGTGTCTTCATCGCAGAACGGTTCTGGCTACAGCCTGCTCAGTTGTGAATAGAAAAGATTCTCTCATACGACTCGTACATCAACATGAAGTCGTCAATGCTGCGGCTTTTCTATACCGTGCCGCAGATAGGGCCGCAGAGGAGCTTGGCCTCCCTTTTGATTCCAGCAACACTACACATGGCCTAGCATGACTAACACCTTTGGTGCTCAAAAGTCGTGTACAGGAAGCAGAATATACGCTTCTACTAACAGAAAATGCTGACAAGCCCCTTCATGGTAAATTCTACGGCATTATACGTAGATAAGAGCTCTCGATGGGTCTGTGCAGCATTTTTCTGAAGTCTGCTGGATTAAAATCGGAGACTAAAGAATTTCTTTTTGCTTGTCAAGACGGCGTTATAGACACCTTAATTTACCGTGAGCGCATAATGAATGTACCTGTAGGCGATACCAACTGCCGAGCGTGCAAGCAAGAGCCAGAAACTCTTGGACATGTTCTCAGTGGATGCTCAAAATATGCACGCTACGGGTACATAGAGAGAAACAATGCGGCTCTAAAAGTGTTATATTACCATCTTAGGCACTTTTATGGTGTTGATATATTGCCCGTCTTGCCATACGCCTAGGGGGAACTCGAGTCCGTTGTGGAGAATGATCAGTGTAAGATCTACTGGAATTTCTCATTCTCCACCACTCACAGTATCAGTGCTACGAAGGCTGATATTGTCCTCCAAGATCTGAAGAACAAGATCATTTACGTGATTGAATTCTCGGCACCAGCCGTTGGTAATATCACGGCAAAGGAGGAAGAAAAACGGGCGAAATATCAAGCACTTCTTTTCGAGCTGGGCAGGCTGTACAAAGGCTACAAAGTCCATCTTGTAGTTGTCATAATCGGCTATCTTGGATGTATGAAAGCTTTATTTATTAGCCAACTCAACAAGATTCCGGCTTGCCAGCGTCAGGCTCATTCCATCGCGAACCGGATGCAAAAGGCTGTTCTTCTGGGATCACTTCATCTGGTCCGTCAACACTGTTCCTCATAACATTCTACAAAGATTGGTAGCTCTAAAAAGTATCCAGAGGTGAAACCTTCATCTCCAACTGTCCCGTGTATCGCGCAAACTCATCCGCGGCTGGAGATCGGACTCCAAGGAACAGTGTTGCCCGATGTTATCTCGCGTAAATTTCCCGCTCTTGCTTACCTTCTAGGACAGAAGGAGCAGAAGCGGACAACGTACACGATCCAGTTGCGTCGGGATTGGTTGCTTTAAGGAACCATGTTCGTAGCTTCCGGAGCCTACAACTTCACCAATATGTATTTTGAAAGTATTAGGAGTTTAGGGAAAAATGGAAGTATGCGTAGGAACAGAAGCGAAGAAAATCAAGAAGATGCCCAACCCTCTTTGTTGGAGGAGCGAATACCTACAGGAGCCCCTGCGTGTGCAAGAATCAACACTTGCTCTCCGAGCTCAAAACCGTACAGTTGATCTCCTGTCATTGTAAACATTGAGTCTCTCTTCAAATAAAATTCCATCTTTCACACGCAAAATTTGGTATCTTTTTTGGTAATTTAAAATTAAACTATAATATCATTGTTAATAAGACTTTCAGTACAACGCGAGGCGAACTTTAGTTCCTCACAGCAAGGACTCTGATTCCTTTCAGCCGAGAAGTTTGACGGACGTCGTTGGGCTGTATTCCATATTCGAATTTCACGCGCGAATATGCCGGGTGTCACATAAGTGCTGGGACGGCTCAATACGTCCACATTTAGGATATTTTTCATTGAGGTTAAGGTCATTTTTAAAGTATCTTTGAACGAGGAATTCAACGGTGACCTTTATTTTGATCTTAACGATGATCTTTAAGGTTTTTTCGAAGTCAACTTTTTTTCTGAAATGTAAACTCCCTTGTTTAAAATCGGCAATCGATAGAGCAGAAAATTTTACGTGCAAATATGTACGTTCAATTTTCAAGGTCAAAACCCCGGGAAAACTAAAAAATGTATGTTTTTTTCGTTCATTCAATTAAATGTTAAACATTTCCAAAAAAAGCTTTAAATAAAAGTTGTAGATCTTCTAAAATACATCTTTCATGCTATACACAGTTTTTTGAGAAACCATTCTTTGTTTGAAAAAAGGAAAATTTTAATAAAAAGTGTAGAATTGCTTGGAATGGGACTTTGGCACTCCTATCCACTACGAGACGTTGGAAAGGGGAAGGTATGTCACCAACATTATTTGTGTGACCAGTCATAGGGGTGCCTCCCCCACGATAAGTTGGAAAAGGGGAGATATGTCACCTACATTATTTCTGTAACCAGTCACAGGGGTGCTGTTACGTCCCGAAAATTAGATTGTGTACCCAACCGAGGTAAGCGCACGGGTTACGATAAAGTAGAAACGGCAAGGTAATTAACAGTGCGATACCATAGAGACATAAGAATTACGCGTACCTGCAGGTACTTGCAAACAAGTAGCATCAAAATTAATAAATCACTCACTTCATAATGCGAACCGTGCATTGCGCCAGTGAGCGATCATGTAAATAGTCAGACATAATGTAACTGAAAGTATCTGACCAGATTCGGCAAATATAGTTTAGCTGACATGTAAAGTTCATACTCCTGAAAGGTCAAGATACGAGACAACGCGATCACCGGGAGAATCAGCCGGTCTCAGCCCGTATTATTTATTGAAGTCGCTCACCTCGCGGTATCGATATCATAGGACGTGCTCGAATACAGTTTTACACAGAGTCGAACCAGGTCAACTGTATCACAAAATTTGTCATGAAAACCTAAATTATGAAATGGATGATATATTTATGAAGCATTTGACCATACAAAAAAAAACAATTTAAAGAATTTTTCAATATTGTGTTTTATTGTTTGTTATTTTGTTAAATAAACATTTGGACACTATTTTCTTGCAAAAAGCATAAGTCAAGTTCTGTTGAAGATAATGCAGTAAAGTTTTTGTGGCTTGTAGATGAATATCGATAAAAATATCGATAAAATCGAAATTTCTTAAAAGAACGCATTTCTTATAACAATTTTATAAACAATTGAAAATTGTTATGTGTTCTCCATACGCGACTGGGGTACAATTTTACTCACATGTGGAATTAACCTTCAGCTTCGAGTTTCTGAATATATGAAACATTAAAGGCATGGAATTTAGTCAGAAAAGTTCAGGCTCTTTGCTGTCATTTGACTGCATCGAATACAGGACGGCTGAGTGGTGCTTGCATCTTATTGGAACAGCTACTGCAGCATGATCTTTCGTATTTCATTTGCAGGCATCACATTCATGAGAGAGTCCTAAGGAGCATCTTCGAAGTGAAGTTTGGGACGTCATGGGCACCTACGGTACCATTTTAAACCTGGAGTACAAATAATTACGTTCGCACGACACTCGAGGATATCACAGAAAAGATTATGAACTTTACACTGAAGTCTCGGGATCATTATTGCAGAGAAGATTATAGAGAGCTACTTGAGTTTACAATCATCTTGCTTGAAGGTACTCTACCGCGCGGCATAAATTTTCCTCGCCCTGGAGCTATGCATCAGACAAGATGGATGGCCAAAGCGATTTATTGTATCAAGCTGTTCCTTTTTTGTGACGAATTCCAGATAATAGCATCTGAGCAGACAGCCTGCCAGGATGTTTGTATTTTCATCATAAGTTTGTACCTTGAGGCTTGGTTCTGCGCGTCTAACGCTGTACAAGCGCCTCATCGTGATCTCGAAGTTCTAATAAATCTCTCTGAATATGAGAAAATAGATTGCAATATATTCCGCGTGGCTGTGAAAAAGTTTTGCGGCCATCTCTGGTACTTGACATCAGAAACGGTATGGTTGTCTTTTTTCGATTCAAGGGTACCTGTCGCAATCAAGGTGAAAACGGTCGAAGGTCTGAAATCTCCTGATTCTTCCTTTGCAGTTTGTAAACGTTTGATGATTCAACCAGAGGATGCTACAGAGTTCGTCAAAAAAGGGATTGAAGACTTGGTTTCAATCAGCACTATGAATTTCTTTGAACGGTTCGGGATTTCAAGTTCCTTTCTCAGCCAAGATCCAGTGGACTGGGAAGCGCTCAAAGATTACCTTCAAAGTCTGCAGAAACTGAAAAATCGCAAGGTTATGAACGACACAGCAAAGAAAGGGGTCAAATTAATGACCAATTATAATAAAAGATTAACAAAAAACGAAGACCAGAAACAGTATTTACTGCAAGTTGTAAGTGATTATCACCGTCGCTTCCCAAATTGAAAACTTACCAAAGCATTTTCTATGTCTTGAATTCCAAGTTTTAAACTAACCCATTCTAAAACAAACAAGGATTCAAGATCTCACTTCCGACACCGAATTTAAAAGAGTCAAATCAAAATATACTATAAATAACTATGTTATTATACTCGCTGTTGAAAATATCAAGAGTGATGTATCAGCAAAATTTTATTCTCAAAAGTAACTTTGATAATATTTTTATATTGTCTTAAATAACTATTCGTGTGAGCTATAACGATAGATATTTAATTCAGGCTTGCCTAAATAGGTTCTCTTAATTGTCACAAGTATTTTTATTTGGAAAAAAATTACATTGCATTAAATATGAATGATTTTGAAATTGTAACTGAAAGGATGAATATGTGGAAAAACTAAAGGATTAATAAGTGGAAAACGACAAAAAAGGGAAAAGGGGAATAGAGGAAAGATGAAAAAGATTCATTTTTGTTATTTAAAATTCAATTACTTGGTTCAAAGTAAGTTTAATTGATTCCTTGAAAATTAATTTTTCATACTGAAAATCCAACTACGCATTTGGTCCAAAATTCATCTTTTAAACTTTTTGTTCACTTTTCAATTAGATTGAGGAACAAATAACAAATATAAATATTAATTTTTAAACTGACTCGTCGTCTCAAAATTCGGGACTAGTCGATCTTCTTTTTCAACTCCACAAGTTTTTCGGGACGACTAGTCTACTAACTACTTCAAGAAAAATTTACATTTAGTATAATTTATATAGGAAATTTACAGTATTTTTTAAACATTTATTTTATTACAGATAAATATATTTAAAAAAAATAAAATGATTGTTTGAAAATAATTCTCTCTATTGTTTATTTATTATTTGTTGATAACTAAAAAGCCAAAGCAAAGTTAAAAGTCACAGAAAAACCGAAACTTTCTAACATTATTCGAAGAGAATATTCTGAAGAATAATAATGAATTGTTTAAACAATTATGTCTTGTCTCTAAGTTGTGGTATCTTTGAATTTATTTTTTTAACAGCGAATTGAGCTATATCTTATTTCACTTTCCTAGAAAAAAAATATTTCTTATCAATTATAGCACTTTTATACTTCTAAAGTAATGAAAATCGAAGCCTTGGCAGAGATAACGTTTGATGAACTAAAATAGATTTCAGCCCAAGGATTTTATATTCTATGCGACAGTAGTATATACGCATGTTGTAGAACAGATTATTTTTAAATATGCTGTCAGTTTGGAGAAACAGATTCTTGTGGATCCAAAATTATCTCTGGCAAGGCCATATATAAATTTGCAACCAAGGAAATAAATTTTTAACTTAAATGATGAATCATAACAAAAAAAATTTCAACAAAGTAGTTCAACTTTTAACCAAACAATTGAATTTTAAATCAAAAAAGATGAATTCAAACCAAAAAAAAAAGAATTTTTGTGCAAACCGCCTTGAAAACGCGCCATTGCATGCACATGAGGCAGGCGTAATGTGGCCGCTTCCAGCCCAGTGACGTTCGCACATGCGAACTCCGCCGCCGGGCCAACATGAAACTTTACGCCCGCTACATAACACTTTACGCCCGCTACACATAATTATCTTTATCTTTAAAAAAATTGTATCGCTGGACTCCACAGTCTTCCTTCCGCAAAGTACGCTATTTCTTTCTTTCACTTATAATCTCGAATTGTCAAGTACAACAAACATCCTCTATCTGCTCGACATGCTTTTTTCAAGGGGGGTAGGACAAAAAGTATGGTGTGTATCAAGGGCGTACGGCTATTTTGATGAGTGCGACTGCCGACCTCACTTCGCTCGGGCGGCAAGTTCACAGTCGTCAAAATAGCCTTCTTTACGCCCTCGATACACAATATACTATTTCAACCCAATTTTAGGATTTTTATACATTTGAATCTCAGGTTTATTGACTATCAAGGAGAAGCATATCTGTCTATGATCCGATAGGGACGCATCCGACGATACATGTCATCCCCTGAACACTTCGCTAATATTTATTGAACATAAGATCAAATCAATTACAACGCAACTTCTAGAATTCACGAACGTAGGTGTCCTTACTACCCCAAGTCGAATAATGTGCGCTAGCATCACATCCAATGAGTAACAGTCATCCTTTAACGCAGCAGTCGTCCACCAGATTTCTTAACTCCTCAGAAGGTGGTGGGTCCTGGGACTTAAATGAGAGACAAATAAGCTCAACAAATCACCATAGGTTAGCGCATGCCTCCTAAATGGTGATCAATCTTGATTGCCACCAATCCTCTGGAAGAAAACATTATTAATCCAATAAATTTAATATCGCTCTGACGTAAGGTGCTTCTGACATAAGTCTTTTGTTCAAATGTCAAACGTCTACTTGAGATAGCAGCCTGGACGGAGGCAGATGTAGTGTCCATTTTATCATCCAGTTTACTCCGCCACCTCTTCCGTAAACAGATCCGGAGCTCTGTGTTCGGGTGTAACCTTGGTTTTTGGGAGAATCTTCATATTGGTCCTCTTAAACTCATAGTGAGGCATGCAGTCGATCTTTTGGAGACTCTTCACCCCTCCTGGATCTGCAGTTAATACAAGTTTCGATTTCATTGTCGTATTTTAGATTGCTACCCTCTTGAGTACTACTGTTGGTTCCACGGATATACCAGGTATCTAACCCAGCAACTTTACTGGCTCTAGGAGGTCTTCGCTGTCAATCACTTCAATCTTGGATCCCGTCCAAGGTTGTAATCCGCCAAAAGATTGAGTGAGCCAAGTTCGGGACACATCGTTCAAACAAATGATGATAAAAGTATCATTATTAAAGCGACAATCTTCAAATATTGGGATGAATTCTCCAGGGTACACCCTATCTATTTTCTTCTCTAATGCCGCTTCAATTGTCTTGACCTGATCGTCATCGAGTTTAGTTATTGGGAACCCTTTAACGACTATGGCCACTTTTAGGTTACTTTGAAGGGCCTGGCTATAAGAGACTTTTGGATCTCCTAGTCGCATCTTCTTCTGTGCCCTGATTTTATTCGGTGTGCTGCTATCAGAATGGGGCTATCAGAATCTATCTCGGCGTATATTTTCCGTTCAGTTTGTCCCTCCAGAGTTAGTGTCACCGAGGTGACTCCTGTATATTGAATGGTTTGAAATCTTTTCACGTTTTAAATTATTTGGAATCTTTTCAATAGTTGTAAATATATTTCGAACTTTCTTGATTATTTTCCAGATTAATAATTTTTCAATTCTTATTTGAGGCCCTCAGAGGAAAAATGTGACTCAGAGAGTTTTGAGGAAAAACAGTAAAGAAAAAGTTCCGAGGAAAAATAGTAACCGAAAAAGTTCAGAGGAGAAAAGGTAAAACGAATCGCGAGGTAAAAATGTTACTCAGAAATATCCGAGGAAAAAAGTTATGGAAAATGTTGAGGGACAAAATGTGATAGAAAAAGTTCCAAAGAAAAACGTTTCTTTTTCAATTATAAGTTGAGCACGAAAACACTTCAAAAAAAGGAATAAGAACGTCAATATGATCAGGTCCATTAAGCTAGCACCTCTACAATCAAATTTTGCGATTTTTCATAGCTCAGAATTTTGGGCTTTTTTAGGGCTCTTGAAATCCGCAAAAAAATTTTCCCAGAAACAACCCTTAAGTTCAAAAATCAACCCATTTCAAAAAATTTAAATTTTTCACAAATTTATTCCCGACGTATTTTTGGGTTTTTTTGGGCTCCTCGAAGATATGCACTCCGATTTTTGGACTGCAACCCTTAAAATTGAAAATCAACCCCTTAGTACCACGCAGATATTATTTTGTCAAAAACTAATCTTTTTCAGAATTTTACAGTGTGGATAGAGACTTTGTTTCTTGGGCTCCTCGAAAATACCCGTGCTGATTTTTGGGCTCGAACTCTTAACGGTAAAAATCAACCCCTTTGTACCACGCAGATATGACTTTGCCAAAAAATAATCTTTTTGATAATTTTACAGTGTAGATAGAGTCTTTGCTTTTTGGGCTTCTCGAAAATACCCACTCTGATTCTTGAGCTCTAACCCTAATCGTTAACCCTTATCGTGGCTAGAGTTTCTGATTTTTGGGCTCCTTGAAAATACACACGCCCAAAAATCAGAGGCTCTAGCCACATTGTAAAATTCTCAAAAAGATTAGTTTTTGATGAAGTCATATCTGCGTGGTACAAAGACAAATCAGACAAATCAAATTTTGTATTCGGAATGATAATTTTTCAAACTAGAAAAGGGAACGGAAAAGTTCTGTCGCGCCCTATCCCTTTCCCAGCTTTATGAGTTCTTCACAAAAATTGTCAGAATTATTCTATTTGAAAAATTATGATCAAAAAGTCTTTTCTATTCATGCGTCAACTTTGAATTATGTCTATGAAAAAAAAATTTTCCGTTCGAAACAGATGATTCAAATATTATAAATGAGCATAACTTCCCTACTCTTTAATAAAATGTATTAATATTTTAGGTCAATCGATTCGTCTCGAACCAAGGAATCTTTTATATTCTTGCATTAACTTTAAATTATTCTAATGCAAAAAGTTTTACTATAAAAACCTTATTTTCAAATATTTTGCATTACTATAGCTTCCTTACACTTCAATAAAATGTATTGATATTATAGGTCAATTGATTCCTCTCGAATCAGCACATCTTTTCTGTTTTTGCATCCACTTTGAATTATGTTAATGAAAAAAGTTTCACTATAAAAAACCGATTTTCAAAATATATAAATTACCATAACTTCCCTACTATCCCTACTATCTTTAATGTTCTCACGTCAACTTTAAATTATACTAATGAAAAAGTTTTACTATAAAAACTGACTGACGTTAAAACTAGACTCTCCACCGTACGACGAATCTTAACTTGGACATGATTTTCGGTTCGCAAAACAAATTTCGCGCATAGAGGTGGTAGTTGGGTGTACAATCTAAACATCAATAATACAAACAATAAAGTAGCCTCGGAATGGACTGAAACATTGATTGACGAAATGCATACACACGGTAAACGTAAAGTTCGAGTTTCAGGCGATGAATGGTGACTGGGTGTCTGGAATGCTAGGGGGGCGAATGATCTTAAGATAAGGGCATTACGAGAAACTATGCGCGTAAGGAAGCTAGAGTAGGTAGTGAATCAAATCATAGTCAAGAGGTCGGTTTAATTATGAATGAAAAAGGAAGACAGCATCTCAAAGATCAAGGATATGTATCGCCCAGATTGCTGTGGGTTAGAATGAAGATAGGAATCAGAAGATTATTTATCATAGCGTGCCACGCGCCAGTTGATAGTGAGCCGCGATAAGTCAAAGACGCCTTCTGGGACACTTTAAGTGATACAATAAGTACTTGCGATCAAGGTGAAAGAATAATTCTGCTAGGAGATATGAACGGATGGGTCGGCGTCCTACGTCAGGATACAGATCCAGAAAGGGTGATAGGTAATTTTGCGGATTCAACAAGAGAAAATTATAACGGGGAAAAATTAGTTGTCTTATGCTTAGAAAAGGGCCTATATATTACCAATACTTGGTTTCGACATAAAATGATCCACACGTACACTTGGTGTAAAGGAAACAACAGCAGTGTAATTGACTTCGTTATTGCGGATGAAAGACTGAGAGAACTAGTCAAAGTTACAAGAGTCATGAGGGGTTCGGAATGCAATACTGATCATTACCTTGTAGTCTCTAAAATAAACTTAGGGCGGGGATGGAGAAGAAATAGAACAAAAAAAACGAAACAAACGCGAATAAAGATTGAAAATTTACAGAAACCGGAATTGCGAATAGAGTTTCAAAATAAGTTAAGCGAACGCATAGATAGGGCATCTTGGGAAGCGCTTATAAGCAATAAAGATATAGAGGGCGCGTGGACTTGGTTACGGGATATCATTGTTAAAACTGCAATTGAAGTGTGTGGTACGGAAGTGGTAGGAAGAAAGTCTGGTGATGTGTGATGGAATGAGGAAATTCAAGCAGTCCAGCAAGAAAAGAAAAAAGCGCACAAGAGAACAAAGATTACAAAGACAAAAAGAGGAAAGTTAAACGACTAGTCAAGGAAAGTAAAGATAAAATCAGAACAGTAGAAGAGAAGGAATTACGAAACGACTTTGAAGGAACCATGAAACTATTATTCAGAGAGATGAAGGGAAGTGAAAGTACAGAGTTTGTCCACATGAGAAACAGCAAAGGTGAAATGCTATATGATACATACGGGATAGTAGACGCCTTAAAAGACTCCTTTATAGAATTATTAGGAGGTAAAGATATAAGGCAACAGAACTGCGACATAGAAAATAATGCATTAGAAAACCCAGTTGAAAAAGTCTGTCTCACTGAGGATAGAGAAATAATTAAGAGCTTAAGAAATGGTAAGGCTGGTGGTGTAGACAGTATTAGCGCTGAAATGCTTAAATACGGTGGCGAGTACATACCTCACAGGTTGTGCGAATTGATAAATTTATGTATCAAGATGGTAGAAGTCCCAGACGATTGGAGAAAAGCGATTATCGTACCAATATACAAAAGAAAGGGAGATAAAAGCAACTACAGTAATTACAGAGGTATCAGCTTACTAAGTACCGTAAGTAAAATATACTCAAAAATACTCATTCGTAAGGTAATGAAAATTACAGAAGAAAAGATATGGGAAGTCCAAAGTGGATTTATGCCAGGAAGATCTTGCACAGATTAGATATTTAGTTTAAGACAAATCATTTGACAAGGTAAATAGAAGTAAACTTTGGGAAGTCCTTAAAGAGTACGGAGTCAATGGATGGCTCTTACAAGCAATAAAACCAATACGTACAGGTAGTAAAGGTAGTGTGATTTTTAAGTTAACAATTTTGAATTAAATCCATCCGGATTAAATTTCACGCAATCAGGGTTCGGAAGTGCTCAAACTTAAAAAATAGTAAAATAGTAACCATACTTTTCGCAAAAAAGTAACCGAAATGTAACAATAATGTTGCAAAAAAGTAACCGAAAAGAAAGATTTTTTACCAAAAAAGATGAAGTTTCCATTAACATTATGAATCTCCAACCAAAAAAAAATGTATGTTTGAGAAAGTAGTTCTACTTTTAACAAAACGGTTGAATTTTACTGTCCAAAAAAGATGAATTGTTAACGAAAAATGTAATAGTTGATATAATAACCCAAAAAGATTTCAATTTAATATAAAAGACACTAGAATTCATTCAAGAGATGATTTTTCTCATAATAGGTTATTTTCCAACCAAATTGTTGAGTTTTTAAGCCAAAAAGACCAATTTTTACGAAACATTTGAATTTTTAACCAGTAAATATGGATTTTTGACAAACAAGTTATGTTTCAACCAAATAGTTAAATTTTCTAGGAAAACAAGTGAATTTTCAACCGAAAATGACGAATTTTCAACAAAATAAGTACATTTCGAACCAAAAAGATCAATTTTCAAATAAAATTATGTAGTTTCAAACAAAAGGATGATTTTCAATCAAGAATATTAATTTTTTCCCAAAAAGACGAATTTTCAACTGAAATGCAGAATTTTCAACAAAAAAGTAAAGTTTTAACAAAAACTATTCAACTTTTAACCGTATTTCAGACAAAGAAGATAAATTCTCATCGAAAAATATAATACATAGTTCGATATTTCAACAAAAAAGATTTAAATTTAAAATTAAAAACTATCAATTTTAGATCAATTACAATTTTTATCAGGATTTAAAATAATTCAATTGATAGCCTTTTTTTCTGCATTCTCATAAGAACTAATTATTATTTCACTGTTATTCCCTAATTTTCTCGGCTTTAAGCCGTTTCTTTCGTTCTGACCAACCAGGATTTTCATAAATTTATTCCCTCGGATTTGCCTTAACTGAAGCTTCGTCCTACCAAGACTTGGTGCTATGTCTTCAATAGGATTTCACCTTAGTTTCCTACCGAAAAGACCCACAATTCTTCAGGTTTACACGCCTGGCAGTGGACTCAAAGTTTTCCTCTACTTATATGAGACGTCTTGAGATTCTCATTTGCTTCTGGGTCACCATTCTGGGTGTTTTCTCACACCATAGGTTCTCCAGACTCAAACAAAGACCACGGAATGACTAATAAACCAGTATATCGCAGATACTCTAACTTAATGAAAATTCAGGTCACACAAGCCCCAGATTGAGAACCTGGTAGAGAGTGTGACTAGGATTTTCCATAGTTTTTTCTCAGTACTCGTTAATTATTTTCCTTTCTTTTTTTTTCTCGATTTAACTTTTGTTAGTCAAACTAATCCACAGAATTCCGATTCCACAAGCCCCAGATCAGATACCTGGTAGAGGGTGAAATTAGGATTTCTGATTTCGTTTTGACGACGTCAAAAGGAGATAACTAGGATTTTCCAGACTCCCACTTAGGGCGTCCCAGTGCAGACCTGAGTCTCCCATAGGTACGTCAGCCTAGAGCCCCAGATAGAAAACCTGGTAGAGGAAGGCTAACGTTTCCAAAGGGAAACACAAATTCACATCATGCACGCAATAAGTAAGAGTCAGTCCCATATAAGTTTATTTTTTTCTAGACAATCCTTTAAAAGAGGAAATGTTTAGTTATTTTGGTTCCTATGGAACGTTCAAGTTACTTACTTCGTTATCCTGGTTGCTCAAGTTACCCTAAATTGGAAAAGCCCGCTGGCCTGCGGTAAAACTAAGTCCCACTCCTGAGAAAATCAGAGTTGCTTATCTAATCCACCGTTCCGCTAATCGGTCTTGCGACGAGTGTCCTCTCCATTCCTCACAGCCCGTCTTGGTCCCGCTGGTCTCCCTACCTTCTAGCCCTGTCATGCGCACTGAGAATTATTGATTTTTCCTACCGACCTGGTGACATATGCACATATATATATTCGACTAATTATTCATGCGGCTAGAACTGATATTTCCATCTTGCGTTTTATTATATGAATGTGGAGACGCGTTAAACCGTTTCAAGCCATTTCCCTTTCAGGGTAGGCGTGACACTACCCGATTCGGGTAGTGTTTCTAGGTGGATAGTTTCTTGTAGTAAGTAACTACAAGTGTGGGCTCACCACACCCTCGACGGATCAAAATCAGAACCTCGGATCAAAAAAGTAACTAAGTTACTAAAAAGTATCCCGTTCCGAGCCCTGCACGCAATGGAAAATTGGGACAAAAATTTCTCAAATTCAAGCCTTAAATATGAAAAGATTTTAAAACAAGGCATTGAAAATTGACTTATTTTCTATTTTGATTTGTTATAAAATATTGAATATTCCAAACTCAACTTAAAAACAACAATTTATATATAGAAGGCTTAAAGTTGCGCAAGTCCAAACACCTCAATCATATATGCCAATCTTACATTGCATTTTGTTGTTGTAATTTTTAATTTTCATCATTTAAAAATGAAAAATACTTTACTGGAAAATTTTATGAACAAATAATGAATTTAAATGAAGCATTAAAAATTAAACGAATTAAAAGTTGATAGTTAAAAATTGTGTTGTTTAAAATCAAAATGGATAAACATTTAACTATTTGAAATTGATACATAAGTAACTAATAATTTATTAAATTCTGAAAGATCACAATTTTGGAATTCTGAATTTTCATGTTGAACGCTAAATTTTCAATTTTTCCCTATCATAAGTTTTATTTTTGCAATTTGCTATTTTCAAGGATTTGAATATAAAAAAGTTCCAATATTAAATTTTTTTGTAACTATGAACATTTTTCAGTTTTAAATAAAGTTTGGATTCGTTTAATTTACAAAATTCCATAGTAAAAATGTTTTCTGTTTTAATGTTTTCTATTTGAAGTTACTTTTCATTTTGAAGGGTTTTTCAGAATAAATTATTTGTAAGCGTTTATAATTCAATATTTTTTCAGAATGGTAGTCTGAAATTTTTCAATTTTGAGGGCTTCTGTTTTGCAATTTTTATAATTAGAACACTATTAATTTCCAATTATTTGACTTTGAATGCTTTTATTTTCCTTTTGTCGAAATTATACCTAATCCTATTTTTTTTATTTAGATAATTTTCAATTTGAGATTGTTTAATGTATTTCTGTTTCAAGTTTTAAGGGCTCTCAATTTAAAATAAATAATTACTGCTTATACTTTCAAACATTTTCTAGATCTAAAATATGAAAATTTTTGGAATTATGGATTGATAAATTGTTTTTATTTGAAACGTTAGAAAATAAAAATCCAGATGGATGAACATGCGCTTTGCGGGCGTGAAATTACTGCTAGCTATTTATGAAACTGATATACAAAACAATTGTGCTGTATATTTTAAGAAAATCTAATGAATTATACCTAATTATCCAACTCATAATTCTTTTTGAAGTTTTACGATTTTTTTGTTCAAATTTCAGACTTTTGGTGTCATTGGAAGCAGAATTTTTTCGACTTTCGTGTTACTTTGAGGAAAAACGTGTTTATCATGCATTATTAAAAATAGCATCTTCTATGAAATTTTGTATCAGAAATATATCCAGTCAGCGATAGCCCCCCTTTGTGAAGCAACGAAGTATTTTTTCTTGTTGTTTTGAGAATTTTCTAACAATGTATACGAGATTGACAAATCGCTTATTGGTTCAAGATCACGCAATATTCCACGCACATGACAAAAATGTACGCAAACAATCAAAATATCGTGTACTTTACGCCGTATCCCTTCCATGTATTCACAATGATTTGTAAAAAAAAAAAGAAGATAACGGCCTCAGTATATAAACCGCGAAACTCGGCTTTTATTTCACCATCAGGAAGTCTACCAGGAAGTCTATCTTCACGAAAATCTTCTAGAAATTGGTCGTTCTATTTCGGGATGATGAGGACCTTCATCCCAACTCTGCTGATGACCTCAGCATTTCTCTTTCACTTTGTCGGTGAGTAGAATACATTATATAATTCAATAATTACTTCAAAATTTGTGATTGACCTTTGTAGTAGGTACTAGACACTCAGAAAAATGGATTATATACACTGATGGGTAATAGAATTAAAGAATAATACACCGTATAGAAGAGTATACTAGCGTGTATAGTCTATAATATTTTTCTAATAAATAAAGTTGTTACCAAATATGCACAGCAAAAACGAAATGTAATCTTTACAGCGATTTCAGAGTGATCTTTACCTGCAACGAAAATTAACTTCACGTGGCAAGATTTACCCACCACATGGGAAATAGTTACCATGTCAACTCTATTAAATCTTGTTTTGTTTCGTTGCGGAAAATTCAACTTTATCTATTTGAAAATCACACGCAACAAATATTCACTTCTGTTTTTTCTGTGTAATCTCTAGATGTTAAATTCTTATAATCTTCAGGCACTAAATTGTAACATCTCAGATTTTAAAATATCCAGGCGTCTGTGTAGTCTCAGATGGTACGTCGCATCGTGGCGCGTATCATATGCATCCGTTCGCATTGAAACTAGTAATAATCAAGTTATAAAATGATTATTAGTGCTAAATCGCACCTGATTTAGATTTCGAAAATGGGTAAGTTTATATTTTTTTTCATTGCACATCACTGCCACTTGTTCAAGTACAGAAACTTAGCCTACTTTACTTTCGTTTTCGTAGTCTTATGATAGCCACTTTCCTGCTTATTGTGTGTTAAAAAAATTGAAATTAGTTTCCAGTTCGACTTCCGAGCTCGTGTATCATAATTTTGTATAGGTTTATAAATACGTTTTTAAATATTATTATATATATTTGAGGTTCTCTAATGGACCAGGATTCTAATATGGATATTAGATTTTTAAATCTTGGATTATAGATTTTATTATCTCAGGTTATAAAGTTTAATAATCGAAGATATTATCCTGTAATATGTATTTTTTAATATTTGTACATTGTAGTTCTAATAATTTGGATCGCTGTCCCATAGCTAATAGTCCAAGATTATATCCGGTAACATATTTTTTATTACTGGGTATAATCCATTTTTCTCAGTGGAGCAAGCAAGCGTGTGCGACATGATTTTTTCTCTTCCACGATTTCTGCATAACTTTTTATTGTAACTCGTACCATACTTTTCGAACTTTAGTGTGAGGTAAAACTTGAATCACAGTACAGCAAATCAATCTCATCATTTGGCAGTTTGCCATACTAATCCTATCTAAAACATTCTGTTCGATGCGCTGGCACATTCTCATCGCGTACTTCGTGCTATTTCTTATTCAAATTCAAAGTTTCTTTTTTCAAATTTCAGCTGACTAAATTTCAAAAAATCTGTGGAGGCTGATTTAAAAAAAAATCATCATTTTGTTATTTGATTTAAGACATTAAAAAAAAATATTTCTTCATATTTATGGTACCAAATTATGCATATCGTATCAAAAACAGAAAAATTGTTTTGTATGTATGTACCTTGTGGAATCTTTGTGGGGGGGGGGGGGTTGGAGGCAATCGAAAACTGTGATTTAAACCCCTAATGAACTACAGACATAAATTAAAACTTTAATTGTTCTTTAATTTGTGTTTGAGAACGGTTCTTAGAACACCTGTGGCTTTGACGATTAGATTATCATTCATGAGAATGTAACGTAATCGTCCAAATTGTGTATCTCTAGTTTTTAAAAGATCTTTACATTCCATTACTTACGGAGTTTGAAAATCACTAAATTTAGTAAAAGTCTGTCTGTATTTCTTTAGTTTGCATGTATGGCTGTATGTCTGTATATATGGGTACCTAAATGTTGTATCCACGCTAACTTCTGAATTATTTTTCCAATCGAGTCAGCCTTTAATAAACTTTCTAAGGGGCCCAAAATAAGTTTAAATTTCTTAAACGGAGATTTCCAACCGAAATTAAGGAATTGGGAGCATTTTCAAAATTTGAAATTTTTTTTTCATTTCTCAGAAATGTTGGTCTATGTTTCTTACAGATTAGTTATAGACTCGCAAATTATCTGTTTGAAGTTTTTAATTTCGATAAAAATTAGGAAAGTTATATACTATTCAAAATTTTGGAAATTTTTGAAAAAATTATTTTTCTGATGGATTCAGAAATTTAATTCAACATTTTTGCTAGATATTAAATATATTTCGAAGCCATCCCAGTGAAATTTTTTTACGGATCTGAAATATTTTTGTCAAAGTTTCCGGTGCACGACAAAAAGAATTGCAAATTATCCTAACTTTATTTTCAATTTTGATGAAAATTAAAGAAGTTAGATGCCTTTTAACATTTTAAAAATTTTCGAAAAATGAAAGAATAAATATTTTTTGGATAGATTAAGAAACCATAATACAAATGTCTACTAGATATAAAATATATTTCGGACCGAATCCATTTCAAATCAGACAGGGTTCTACATTTAAAATCGCAGAATCTCTCGGGGACGAAATATGTTGGTTGATAGAGGAAATTAAGCGATACGAATTTTTCCCACTTGCAAAAAAAAAAAAATAAAAAATAACGAATTTATGCATTTTTTTCTCTAAACCTCCGCAAGTTTTGACCTAATAGACATATTTATTATTTTCTCAAAAAACCGACCTTCAAATTTTTTTCAAAATTTTTTTTGAACTTGTACTTTGATAATAAGGATATCTTGTAAGTTTGATGCTTGCTAAGTAACTTTTATGGCCAAGAGAATTTTCGTTCCTTAGAATCGAATTTTCTACATTTCCTTGACAACAATGACAGATACGAAAACATGTTAAGATTAAAGTTTGCACAACTTAAAAAGTTCTGTGAAAAATTCCATTTGATCTTTTGCGATACACAACAGCTTTCAAGAAATTATGAAACTATTATTTAAACTGATAAAAGAAAGTAAAAGTAAAGAGTTTGTCAGTTTGTCAGTTTACGAGAAAAATTCGAAATTTATATTTTTAGAAAAAAAGAAATTCCCCCAGTCTCAAAAATGGTTTAGCCCGCATGATGCTGATAAGATGCCTTTCTTCTATTAGAAGAAACTTTTCAAAAACATTTGGAAGAATAAAAAAGTTGGGGTTTTCCTGAACGTATTTTTGATCAGGTTTTAAAAATTTAAAGAAAGAAATGAAAAAGATTCTCTGGAAACCCCCACCCTTTTTATTCTTCTAAATATTGTTGAAAAGTTTCTACTAATAGAAGAAAGGCATCTTATCAGCATAATGCCGGCTAAACCATTTGTGAGGTCTTGTGAACTATAAAAGATGTCGCAAAAGAACGGGAGACATCAAAGACAAAAAGTCCAAGTTCAATAAATATTATCAAAAAATTTAGAAGTGAGTTTTTTCAGAAAGTTTTTTTAGTTTCAAGAAGAAAATAATAAATATCTCAATTAGATGAAAAGTTATAGTGGTTTAAAGAAAAAAATATCGGTGTTTTGAAAAACGAAGCACAAAATTCAAATGCGCGGAAATTCTTAAATTTTTTGTTTGTTTAAAAATCGGAAAAATTTGTATCACTCAATTTCCCCTGAAAAACATACTGAATCTCTCATAAGACATTTGCCAAGTCGCATTGAAACGATAATACATACATACATTGATTAGCAGTTCGAACTCGAAAGTTCATTTCCTCACTACCCGATTCGGGTAGTGTTTCTAGGTGGATATTTACTACCAATGTGGGCCCACCACACCCACGACGGGCCAACAGCACGCGGGTATTCCTGAAGAAAGTAAGAAAGTCAGATTAGCCTCTCACATTTTGATTGAAAAAAACACCTTATTATTCAGAATTTTTCAATACAAAATTATGAAACATAAATAACTTATTGAATATGTTACCTGATTGCAAAAAACAAATTGTAAAAAGAAGATTCTACTGCGATATTCAAAACAAATTCAGTCTTAGAAAAAACTATTTTAAGTGAAGATGTAAATATTTTATAAGATGATGATGATTAATTGGCATATTTTTCGTTTTGAAATAATTTTTTTGTATTGAAAATTCAACTAAGTGGTTAAAGGTTGAACTTCTTTGTTAAAAATTGATTTTTGTTTTTGAAAATTTATAATTTGAGATGGGATTTCAACTATTTTGTGCAAAATTAATTAAGTTGTTAAAAATGAAAATTTTTTCTTACAAAGTCATCTTTTTGGTCTAAAATTAAATTGTTTTGTTGAACATTCGTCTTTTTGGATATAAAAAATTCTTATTTTTCTACAAAGTGCATCTTTGGTTCAAAATTCATCTTTGTAGGTTGGAAATTCAACTATTTCGTTGTAAATTCAACTAGTTTCTTCAAAAGTAATCTTCTTTCAGAAAATAATAATTAAAAACGAAACGCAAAATAATTTCAAAATTAGGAAACTCATTTTATTTTATTATTATTAATTTATACTTATTTTATAACATAGAAGAATTTTCATTGGAACAAGAAGTCATTTCCTCAACTGAGTGTCTAAGTGTCAATTTATATTTTTAACCAGAAATCTTTAAACTGTTCAATTTATTGAAGTTTGAATTTTCAAATTTTACAGTTGAAAATCGAGTGCTTCAATTTACAGTTGATTTTGAATTACTTAAAATGAAAACAAATTTTGAGTTTCAATGACCATGCACAATTTCTACGAACCCGGAAAAAATCAGAATTTGTTTTTCTTAATTAAGATGATCGCCCTGATAATATTTTCAGATCTATTGAAACAATAAGAAGATAATATTGTGAAACTTGAAAATAGGCCATATCACAGACCAATATCACACATATTCCTCTGAATGGGAAAACAGGAATTATTTACTAAATAAATATATAAATAAATAATAATATAAATATAAAGAAAATATAATATAAATAAATTATAATAATATAAATATAATAGAATAGAATATAAATAAATATAAATAACAATAAATTAACTTCATCTATTTAACCTTACTTTATTCACGTTAAAAATAATATTTTTCAAATGTATGTGTTAATAAAATTAAAACAGTAAACTAATTTTCTCAAAAAGTCTTACATTTCCAGGCTATTAATTTATTTAAAAAAATAACATTAGGGTGAATTTCAGAAAATAATTTTTAGTCGATTTTTTTATTTAATATTGAGAATCCTTTTCTGTTAAAAGAGCATCTTCAATCGCGCACTATGCGCGTGTGTAGTTTTTCGACTGGAGCGGATAATAATTGTCAATACAAAATGAAAATTTGGAATGACAATTCATTTTTTGGTTTAATTTGTTTTTGAAATTAGTCAAATATAATTTTCCTAGGTTTCTTCCGAAAATTTAAAAATATTTTTGAAAATTTCAGATATGTCGAAAACATTTATAGAACAATCATGATAAAGTTTTTTTATTTTACAGGATTTTACGAAATTTTAGGAAGTTTTCGTTTCAGCTTAAACGGCGTTTAGAACTTGTAGAAGTTTCAACATTTCAAAACATTTTTTAATTCATCGGAAATCTTTAAAAGTTTTGAAATATTTTTAATTTATTCAAATCTTATAAAATTACTAAATATCTTTTAAATTGACTCGAATTATTCTTATTATTCTTAAAATTGCCTTTAAATCTTCCCGATCCTTTTTCGCCGATTTTTGGAATCTTTTGTATTGTTTTTGAATCTTTTAAAATCTTCCCTAGAAATGAATTTTTTCAAATTTAAAATTATTAGTGAAATGTTTGCAATATTTCTATATATATATGATTCGAACTTGAACTTGAATTTCTGAAAAAGATTTCAAAACTAAAAAAATTTCCTCGAAATTTTCTAGATTCTTTTTCGACAATTAAATTAATCTTTTGAAACGTTTTCAAATCGGAATTTGTCTGGAAACCCTATGTGTCATCCATAAATTATGTATAAGAGTTATATTTGAAATTTTGTGTGTAAATAATATATATTATACCTAAAGAGAATGAATATTAATTTAACATTCTTATATAAAATTGTTAATTTTTTATAATTTTGTAAGTGTTATAGTTACAATTTCCCAAGGCTGAAAATTCGAAGATAAAAGATTATCAGTATTACATTCATACGAGTCTAAAGCAAACAGATAAAAATCTCACGGAACTTTATTTCTCGATTCAACAACGTGCCAGATTATCATTTTCGTAAATACAAGTTCCATATATAGCTCTGAACTCACCAAAATAATAAAAATCAAAACAAAATTTTCCACCAAAAACACTGAGTGTGGAAATATTCGGTGAATCATGTGAATATCTTACTTATTTATGTTCAGTGTAATTAAGGTTATGAAATCAAAAATTAAACCAAGTACGAATGGTACAACATTTTTTAGATAATTGTTTTTAAAATTTTTAACCACAAATTTTTTTTTATAATAATAGTACGTCATCATTATTATTATTTTTACGTTGCCACAATTACAGGTTTATTATATGAAGAAAATAATAGGTACTTTACAGTAGAACACTACAAGGGGAGCAGAATTTTAATCAGTCTAAGCAGAACTTTTAAAGTTTTGACCTTTTTTAAATCATATTTTAGTAGATTCTCAGGACACTTTAGAAAATGAAAAATTATGCAAAAAGGTGAATTTTTGAAAAGTGGAGAAAGTACTAAAAAATTGTTTTTTGCGTATTTGGCTGATGCTATTTCTGAAAATTTGTACGAACTTTAGAACTATGCTAAGACAACTCGAGTATTAATAAGATGAAACTTCTGAGAACTATGTTTTTTGAGCTTTTTCATTGGTCTTATGACATTCTGATCTTCAGACCTTGTAAGACCCATCAACGTTTCCAGATGAGCCCCCCTCACTAGGATTACAAAGTCATCCGCGCAACACTAGGTATAATATATCCCTTCCTTATTCAGTCTACGAAGGAGACAGTCTATCACAGTGCACCAAGGGAGAATTGATAAGACACCTCTCTCTGGGCATCCCCGCGGCGCTATTTCCCTGACTAGGCCTCTGACTAGACTTCTCTATCTGGCTTCAACTCGCATCCGGCATAGCATGCTTCCTATCCAGCTTACTAGCTGTTCTAGCAGGCCACAATTTGAAGCCTTTTTATAGATGAATTCTGGCGGCGTATTGCTAAACCACCCTCTATACCCAAGAAGGTGCTTACTGCATACCCTCCCTGTTCCAGCTGCTGCTCCAGTTTTGCCACGACAGCATAGTCGTTATACTGATTGACCGGAAATCTTCAGCATCAGTGTGGCTCTCCTTCTCAGGTTCAGAAAAAAGGGCTATCCTCCCACGCAGATGGCACGTGTTTTAGGGCAACGCTTGCCCTAAGTAGTTTCGTTAGTAGGCGGATGATGAAATTCATACGCTTTTGTAAAAGCACTAGATAGGCGCCATCCGCCCCTAGTGATTTGTGTAGGTAGAAGGACCCTACGGCCCATTACACCTTCTTGATATCAACGACCTTGGTGGCGAAATTCTAGTCAGAATTCTTCTTCTCTTGGCTTCAGTTTTACATATCTTGGTACGTTTAATTTTGCTCAAAATTCAGGAAGTTGACTTCCCGAAAGAAATGGTTTTTGGCGGTTTTTTTATTCTTCGCAGAAGCCCCTGCAATCTTTCTGTTAATAAATTCTTATGTTTTTATTATATTCATATTAAGTCTTGTTATGGAGGTTTCAGTATGAAGGCAATTTAGTTCTGTTCGCCCTGTTGCACAACGCTCTACTCTTTTAACAAAGTTTTGAGGTTGGTGTTCCACCATGCTACTCCTTTTCTAGACTTAATTGGCCTTACAGGGCAACTGTTCTTCTATGACGTATTCAGAGCCCTTCCCAGAAAACTTGCGGCGTTATCTAACTCATTTATGGTACCGTAGCTTGAGGGAAGTTCCACAAGTTTGAGTTCCCCTTATATGAGCTTTTCCTAAGGCTAACCGGAACAAGATATATATATATATATATATATATATATATATATGTGGTCCGAGAGAAACACCTCATCGGAGACTCTCCAGTCCACTGTCCTGCCCCTCAGTTCTTCCAGTCCTTCTGAGCATAGAGTCAATTGAGAACCACACTCTTGTTTTCAATCTGGAGTGAGGGAGTATCACCACGATTAAAATCTTCAGCTGAGTGCCCGCTAGGTATTCAATTAAATCTCTTCCTCTGCCGTTGCTGTTTGTGCTCACCCACACTCCATGGAGAGAGTTTGCGTCACATACCAACAGCAGAGGACTCCTGTTCTCTCAGCAATGTTGAAATAGAGCCTTCACATCTCTAGGCTTTCTCCGCTTCTGCTCCTGAGTCTCACCTCAATGACGGTGAGGTCCCTGAAGCAGAGCTTAGAAACCAAAATCGCATCCTCACCCTTGACGGCTATGCAGGCCCTTAGTGCTTTTCTGCATGGCCCCTTATATATGGAACCAGACCCTCCTAAGTCATTAATTCTTTTCCTGTATAACCCAGTCTCTTCGATTAGGGCAAGTACTATCTGCACCACTGACATACGCCTTGTTAGAATCGCCGAGGCCGAAACCGCCCCTAGATAGTGTCAGTAATCTAGAGCCGCAAGAGACCTGATGCAAATTTCGAGAAGACCAGTCCCCTTCTATCTAGCTCCCTGTCTGTTGGAATACACCTTCCATGAATCTGTTCGTAGAGTCGTGTTCTGGAAGCTCTGGCACGCTAGAATGGTCGACGGATCCGAATTTCAATCTAAAAATAGCTGTCGTTTCTCAGCTTTGGCTATTCCCCATTGCTGATTATATTGCAGTTATTCTGCGCTTGAATTTCTTTCCGTTCTGACGTTTTTCTTTTGTATAGAAAAAGTTAATAATTAAAAAATAAATAAACAAAATTTCGACATCTGGTTTTCTAATCATGGGACCTTCAGCGCCCAAGTTGCCCTAACGTCAGATTCTACAAAAAAAGGATCAACGCTGTGTGTCTAATCCGTGTAAAACGGGCGAATGTGACCTTAATGGCATATGCGATTTGTCATGTTTTTAGTTGGGACAGCAGCACTGTTGTCAAGTCTTTTCATGGCTGGTCTATATTGCACTTAACCTCTTTCTGCTTTATAGCAGCAGGAACGTAAACCGCAGATACGTCTGACGCGTTTGCTGGTTGGTTGCGGTTGTCATTGTCTTCATTACTCTTGTTAGTATCTATGCCTCCACAATGGCGAAATTTTCAAAGAGGTATCTTGTCCAATGTCCAATATTTGGCCATTCTAAACAATTTGATAAAACGGTTTTGCCTTCAAAGGCTGAAGTTTTAAGATGTTGCCAAAAATCCAGACGGGCAGCGGGGTGTCAATCTGGTCACAACAGGGAGGATTCCTTTTAGGATATCGCGCATGAAGTTACTCTGGAATTAATGGCAATTGGGGAATCTTCTTCTATTCCTACAGTCGCAGAGAGACGCGACAAACAACTCAAACTAGATTTTCATTCAAAATACATAACCATTAACGCTCTTTTGGAAGCAAATCCACATTAGATAACACGAAGGAACAAAAGACTGCATCATTCAGAGAGGATTCCTAAAATTTATTTAATATTGCCTCTTGTAAATGCAAGGATTTGGCTTGCTGCTCCTGCCCCAAAGAAAAGAAAGTTCCAATCATTGAGGAGGGTTTTTATCTTGACCAGCAAAGTTCTCGATTGATGTTCATCTTGTTATTCGATCGTTCTGAAACAGGAAAATTGCGTAAGAGAGCAGAACGGGCTGCAAAACGAATGAAACTTGAACGGGGACAGGGTTGTTCATTTTCTCCTTTATCGTCTGCACAAAACAATGCTGATACTTACTTTGATGGGGCAGGTGATGGAGAAGGCGCTTCTAAAATAGAGAACGGTCTTCTTCCGATGCCGATAGTAGAGGGGTAGTTGACGATAATGTTACTTTACCACTCAGATTCACTAGGAGTCAGTCACAGTCATCACAGTCGGAACTTTATTTATCTAAAACAGCAATAATCGCTCAGCCTGTGCTGCAGGCAGCCAAAAAGGCATGTTTGATTTCTAAGGAAACATCTCAAAATATAACTTCTGACGCTCTAGTGATTGACAAAAACAAGATAAGGCGTGAGACCATCAAATCAGGCACTATGTTGAAAGATGGAGCACACCTTAAAAATCCTACATGTGCCATATACTTTGATGGCAGAAGGGATGAAACTTTGACAGCTCTTGGGTTAGTAAAGGAGGAACATATTGCCTTAGTAGCTGAGCCTGGCTCAAAATACATCGTTCATGTTGTCACACCATCAGGCTCTGTCCAAGATGAGTGTGATGCTATTTTTAATTACGTCACGACAGATCTTAACGGAGGTTCCGACGAAGTCGCTGTTGCTGGTTGCAATGGCACAAACACAAACACAAGATGAAAGGAAGGCATTCTTAGAAAACTGGAAGAAAAGATTGGGCGTCCTTTGCAATGGGCAGTTTGCCTTTTACATTTTAATGAATTTCCATTCAGAGCCCAAACATTTAGTCCAAACAGTTACACAGGTCCTATAGGACCAAAGCTTCTAAATTGTGAGACACTTACAATTTATTGTGGAGTACAAATCTATAGAATGTGACTTACCTGACATGAATCCAAAAGATCTCAGGAAGAATCAGACGTATCTCTACAAAGTAGCAAAAGGCTCGCTGGCTTACCACTGCAAATAAAATTCAAAGATTGTACATGTCAATTGAAAGGCCCACAAAGAAAATGGAAGTAATAGTGAAGTTCTTACTAACAGTGTACTCACCTGTGTGTTTAACTGTACGAAATAATAAGTGAATTGCTGATGGTGACCGTCATCTCTTCGAAGCCATTAAGCAGTCAAGGTAACTTCCTTTGAAGTACCAAATGGTGGTGAATGCATCCATTTAGACCAACGCATACTTTGCGATTCCTGAAAAAGTTCTCCTTAGCATGGTAACGGATCTAGGGCTTGCCGTTTACAGAGATGCACTGGAGAAAATCCTGAAAGCAAAAGAGAATCAAAAAAATGTTTTCGGGTCTCAAGTAAGGTATAGTATTGTTTCAATCACTGTCCCTCCAGTTTTAAGCAGCATAACAGCGGTTGAACTTACCTCTAAGCTTTCCGCGCCTGAAGGTGTGGTACCGGAATGGAACTTCACGTCTTTTCCTTGCTACACTGTTGCTGTGGCGAGAACTGTGAAATTAGTCATGGAAGCCTTAGCCAAAGTCATCGGTTCCAAACCTCTGGACAGACATACGGTCAACCCTTCTTTCTCGCCAAGCTATCTCCTTATTTCATAGTAAGGGGCAATTTGTGAGTGTTCTTGAAGGCGTTATGTCGTAATAGACACGTCCTACATATGGTTGGTTAGTTGGGTAGGGCGTGGGTGGAGCCCGACGTGCAGCCACCTTCACGTGATGAGCTGTGTGTCACTTGTTTTCGATCTAGCAAGTAAGCAAAGAGCTTCACAAACATTGCTTCGTTTTGCCCGAAAATACTTATTTTTACCCCACCGATCTCCCACTGGAATTTGAACCAAGACACCTTTTGGGTCTCGATTAGTAACGCAGTCGGGCCCATTTGAGAAAAAGCTTAACTTTGTACTTTTTCCGGGTAGCCGTTTCCGATTAGAGAAAACAGTGTTAAA
>CAKNYM010049914.1:331386-353187 GCA_932195095.1 Andricus curvator
CTACAAGGCCGTTATTTTTGGTTCCTTATGTACTAAAAAAATTACTAACATTTCAAAATTATCTGAACGCAAAGGAAACTGGCCTGAAAAACCGACATCTTTTGATATCTTTGCTAAAAAATTGATATTTTTCGGCTCTTAATTGTAGCAAAAAATTGACAACATTTTGTTAAATCTATATACTAATGAAACCGTTCTCTAATTTTGCTATTATACATTTCAAAAAATGCTTTTCTCAGCGATGAAAAGCTTTTTTCTTTAAACAAGCTTGTCGTATTTGAAAATTTCTGAAATAAAAACTATTTTTATTTACATATTTACTGTACAGTTTCTACTACAATGTGTAAAAATGCCCGCGAGATATAAAAAAAGTTAAGGAAGCAAAATTGTTCCTTCAAAACATGACTACAAAAATACCCCCTCAATATTATGAATCTCACTTCGGTTTTTCTAAATAGTTGATTTTTTGTAATTTAAGAGGTAAAAATTTTGTTTCCACAGTTTTGTACGAGAGAAAATACAATAATAGATATAGTTTGATTTAAGTAATCCTTGGATAGTTCTTTATTCTTAGAAAATATTGTTGTTTATATTAAACGTAAACACAAAGAAAAAGAAATTTGTGCATTATTTGACTCATATTTCAGAAAACTCAAAATACTTTAGAATATGAAATGTGTTAATAACAATGATTTTTTTTTCAAACTTCGATTTTCATTTAAACTATTATTCATTAATCTATAAATTGTTGCTTCCCAGAGCGGTATTCAGGAGTAAGACAAAAGGGTGTTAAAGTAATTCCTGGTTCGCCTCCGGAACATAAGTTTCTAGGCTAAGGGAACAGGACTCAGGGTCAAATGAATTCATCAGAGATTCCAAATAGAGATTAGATATTTATTAAAAGATCAACATAACAGTAGGGAATGACTTACGAAGAATTTGGGGAGAAATGACTCTGAGGAAAATGCAATAATTACTCCTGAGGAAAATGGAAGGGCAATGACAATTTTGTGACCACAGTAAGTTGAGAAGAGAGAGAGCGAGGATTTTAGACATGTAGATGTAGAATTCGTTGGTTACCTTGAGAGTTGAAATATAAGTAATCCAATAATCCACTGTGTAATAGTAATTCAATAATCCACAATGGGCACTTAAGAACTTGACTTGGAATCGGAACTCGGAATTAGACCCTTGAAACACCTTGAATTCCGAAGTCACACTTGATTAGCGGTTAGATAGAATCGGAATGAGAGCTTCACTGCAGGAACGACTTGGGAAGGGTGAACTCACGAACTTGAAGATTTCAGCGGAAAAGCTGGCACTTGAACTGGGACTCAGATGCCGCGATTGTGAAACGACTTCCAACTTTAAGGTTGCCGGACCTTCAGAGAAGGTCCGGAATTCGGATATAATTAATGCCGACAAGACTGAAGATCTGAGAGCAGTTACTGGAATGCTAAACTGCCGTACTTCGAAGTGCACTCCGAACTGAGAAACCGAACTGTGACCGGAGACTAGTGCTGACCTTGAGAAAGCAATGCATTCGTATTGAAGTTACCGACGAAAGATTGAGGCAGCAGTGTCTCTGCACTGAGGACTGACTCAAGGGTACATGATACCTCTATTTTATACTCTGGTGGGCACAGGCCTGTTCCACCCCTTTTACAGATAGGGATAGGAGTTCATTGACCCAAGAGTTCGTTGACACAAAAGTTCATTGGAATTGACCCTAGAGTTCGTTGATCCAGGTGTTTGCTGTCTTCTTTAAACCAATGAGTGTGTGTTCAGCTTTTGTCTCATTCCACTACCTAATACCCTGTAGATCCCATCATGTGTATGAGTTCTATCTTCCTTTCTGGCAATTTCCTTAACGAGAAAAAGGGGGTTGAGTGGAAGCGTTTTTCTCTTTGTCCTCTTCTCTCGCTTTATCTCTCTCTCCCTAAATCAATACAATTTATAGCCTTTTGATGGAGCCGTATCTATGTTACATGGTTTCGTTGTCAATTCCCATGAGTTTGAATTGCCCACTTAAATTCTAACTGTGTTAGTAGAACCCAATAGGAAAATTCAACTATTTTTGGTTGGAAGCTAAATTTTTTCTGTTGGAAAGTCTACTATTACATTTTTCGGTCAATATTTAACTTTGATTGCTTACAAATTGTATTATTTGCTTCAAAATATAATGATATTTTTTTTTAATTTAACGATTTGATTGAAATCTTTTTTCTTCCTTGACTAGAAAATTTTACTTTCTATGAAAAGTCATATCAATTCTCGTTAAAACATCATTTTTTGCTTCCAGAAACTACACTCTGGTTAAAAATGAACTTTTTTTTTTTGAAAATTCACATATTCGACTTGAAAATTCAACCATTGTGCAAAAACATCAAGTTTTTAATTGAAAGTATAATACTTTGTTAAACATTCATTTTTTAGTTAAAGATAAATCCTCTTGGTTGAAAATTCATTTTTTTTGTAGAAAATTAAACTATTTTCTTAAAAACTTCGTTTTTTGGTTGGTTTAAAATTACCATTTGTTAGGAATTCATATTTTTAGTTTGAAAATGCTACTTTTTTTCGAAAATTCGACTTTTTGGCTAAAAAATGTATGTGTTTTGTTGAGGATTCCTCTTAAAGATTCCTCTTGATTGGTAAAAAATTTAACTTCTATGTTGAAAATTCATATTTTTTTGAAAATCATTCATTTAGTTGAAAATTGAACTGTTTTGTAAAAAGCTCGTCTTCTTGGCTTGAAAATTAAACATTTCTTACTAAATTTCTTTTTCTTTATTGGACGAAAAATCTTTTCTGGTTGCAAATTCAACTCTTGTTAAAAATTCGACTTTTTATTTCAATTCAGCTGTTTTTCATTTAAAATAAAAATCTTTTCTTGGTTGAATTATCATCAATCACATTTTTTGTTAATAATATATCTTTTTTGGTTGCAAATATTTGTTTACTAAAAAAGATTGAGTGTCCGCCAAAGAGATAAATTTCAAAATCAAAAATAAGAATTTTTAACAAGAGTTAAATTTTTAGTCTAAGAATATGAATTATCAACAAAAAACAATTATTTTTATCTATAATTTAAATTTTGAACAAAATGGTTTAATATAATTATATGATATATAATAATATTTCATATAATTATATATGATTATAATTTAAATATAATTATAACATACATTATAATTATACGTATATAACCATATTATTAATAACACAGTTGAATTCACAGTAAAAAAGATAAATTTTTAACAAAAAACGGAACCGTAGATTTAGAGTTGAAAAAATTAATTTTTAAACAAACAAAAAACGAATTCTTAACATAACAGTTGAATTTTCTAATAAACATATAGATTTGAAAAAAAGTATGAGTCTTCATTTAGAGAATAAATTTTTCCTATTTTGTTCAGCTTTTTATCAAATACTTGAATTTCTACCAAATTATTGAACTTTCATGCCGAAAATATGAATTTTCTGCATAACAGTTGATCTTCCAGCACGAAAATGTGAATTTTCCATGAAAAAGTTTATTTTCGACAGAAACAGATTACTTTCTTACCAAAAACGATTCTGCATTGTTGAATTTTCAATGAATTAGTCGAACCGAAAATTTAGTCATAATCTTTTCAACAGAGAATGAGGAGTTTTCAACTAAAAATAGCTCGATTTTCTTATTGGGTTGTATTACTTCTGTTCGCATTTGAGTGGAAAAAACGAGCAAAAGACGAAAAGAAGAGAATAGGGAAGAGAAGTAAGACTTAAAATAATAAATAGGAATACTATTAAATTGGAGCCATATTTAATTCGGATTGGGGGGGGGGGTAAAAGCCAATCTCATTACAAGTAATACTGTTACAATTACCAGTAAAGTAACATAGCATTTCCTAATGCAATGTACTAGGTACTACGTTAAGCACTCGATTGCACTTGCAAACAGCTGTTAATGAAGACTTTTGAAGTTTTGCTTCTTAATGATTCGGAAACTTGAAAATATTTGAAATCATTTACCTACATCACAACCCAAAAGACTTTCCGTAATTTATGCACAGCCCACAAAAATTGTTCAATCCATTAGTATGTGAAACAACCAATATGAAAAATTGCTGTCCCGCTTAACTTCATGCATTTCTATTGTATTTTTGCAGAACCAAGTACACATGCATCTAGTAGCAGTGGAGTTTCCGGAAGTTCTCCTCCTCGCCCTGGAGGATCTCATACTTCTCCTCTGAATGATGTTGGTGACAATGAAGAAGTAATCTTGCGCAGGGGCCTATATCTTGGAAAAGTAAACCTACTAACTGGTGCTATCACCACAGAAAAAGATGAAACGGGATTTGTTGTATACAGGGGTTCTAAGCGTGCTCATTTTGGTCCCCGTGAATGGTTGACATTAATCCTTCGCTGGTGTAATGAAGTACCTGATCAGGTAGGTATACCGTAAAACTAAAGTTATATTTTTCTATAGCTTTATCTTTTGCGTGTCCCGTTTTGGAATATGATAAGTTCATGCTGTAATTTTCAATGTAAAAAAAGACTCTGGCATCCAGTGATAGGTAATTTACTTTTAAAAAGAAACTAGATATATTTTTCGTTGCGGTTTCTGAATGTAACTTCAAAATTTTGAACCATGCACTTTACCTGTAAAATAAACGAACTGTCTACTATTACAGAATATTCCGCAATACTGGTCAGTACCTAAGATAAAACATTATTTCAATTATGCCGTTAAATATAATAGAAAATCAAAAACATTTTTTTCGAAATTCAAGGCAAATTAACGAAAATTCCGTTAAAATTCCGTAGTTTTATGAAAAATCTCGGAAAATTCAGATAAAAATCTCTTAAGTTTGAGATGCGGTTACATATAAAAGTATCAAGAAATTTCCGTTAATTTTATAACATTATAACAGCGTAAATTTGAGAATATTGCTAACAGTGTTCATTTACAGATATACAGTTACAAAATTTAGAAAAAGTTCACATCTTTTAGATTTTAAATCAGAAAATTGATGCGATTATGATTTTTTTCCTGATCTTTTTTAATTAATTAGACCCAACTATTCCTTCACGAATCTCAATGACAGATGATATGTTATTGAAAAATTATATTGTTGGAAATCGTGCAACAATCCTATTGAATTAATAAAAGTTTCATTCAATCTTAATGAACAATGGTTCATTCTGTTCTACGAAACACTCACTACAATTATACTAAATAAATGTTTTGATTTTGTCCGGTATCTTAGAATATTAATGTAGTGAAGGCCTTCTTGGTTTTTTTATGTTTTTATTAAATATTGCCAACATATTTCGACTCGGATCCGAGTTTTTCAAGACGTAGTTCTGTACAGAATACAATAAATCGTAAAAAAATTTTTTGTTTTTTAATTTTCGGCTAAAAATAGAGTTAGAGTAATACAATTAAAATACAGTCATTAGTAAATGAAAATTATAAAAGTTTCAATTTCAGATTGTACATAGTTATCAAGTGTCAAGAATTAAAAAAAAAATTTTAGTCTCATCTAGAAGTATAAACATAGTCATGTGAATACGGTTGATAAATTAAAACACTTTAACATGAATGCAGAAGAACTCTGCATTACTCTTCTTAAACAAATTGTCTGCATTTGCATGCATTACTCAGCGAGTTTTCTGCTAAGAATATTTGCAAATACTCTGAAAAAGTCTCTGCTGCAATGGAATCTCCAATCTCACCTGTAATAGCCAAAATCTGTATGGAAAATCTAGAAACGAAAATCTTTAACATATAAATCTGTAATCTTCAACCCAAGCTTTAACCGAAATTTTCGTGCCGTTAGGTTTACGATACTTTTGTCATATCGAGACATGGACTAGATGAACTACACAATTTCTTCAATTTCATCAACAAAATACACCCTAATATCAAGTTCACCATGAAAATTGAACAAAACGGAAAATTACCTCTCTTGGACGTCGTAGTTTACAAAAGATCTGATAACACATTAGGACATGAAGTTTACAGAAAACCCACCCATACAAACAGATACCTACATGCTTCCTCCCACCACCACCCATCTCAAAAGCAATCGGTCATACACTCCCTTGTATACAGAGCTATCTCCATAACAGATAAAGATAACTTACAAAAGGAACTACAAAATGTTAAACAAATGATAATACAAAACGATTACACAGACAAACAAATTAATGAAGCAATAAGAAAATACACTCAAAAAAACAAGTCAACACAACCTACTAAAGAAAGAGACAGAAAACCGACCACCATCCTACCCTACATTCAAGGTATCACAGAACAAATAGGCAGAATTCTCAACAAACACAACATCCAAACTATATTTAAGCCACCTGCGAAAATAGGACAACTTCTAAACAACCCTAAAGATAAAAAGGAACCTTTCAGTGATCCAGGAGTATATAAAATCCCTTGTTCTTGTGGCAAAGTATATATTGGGGAAATCGGGAGGGCAGTAAGTCAACGTGTAAAGGAACATGAGAGTAAAGTCAGGATAAAACATTTCACGCAAGCAGCAGTAGCTGAGCATCATATCGAAACAGGACATAGCATTTTATTTGACAAAACAACCCTCATCGCAAAAACGTGCAATAAATTTCCAAGAAAACATAGAGAAGCAATCGAAATCTTAAAACACCCTGATAACATCAATAGGCAATGTTCACGAAACGTCGGCAACATTCATAGTTTCGCACATGATTGAAACTCGAAAAAGCTTTAATTCAAAATTTTTATATATTAAACTTAAAATTTTGAATTTATTATATATCGAAACGATTCAGCAAAAATGCAGAGAAACTCTGCATTACTCTGCGGCAGACAATTATCTGCATTGTTCTAAAAATTTTCGTACTGGTTCTCTGCAATTGTCTCTGCTTTACTACTGCAATTGTAAAAAATAAGAAGATGCAGAGAACATTTGCATTGTCCGGCGGGAATGAATTCTCTGCATTTTTGTGCATTCATCTTCCATTTTACCAAAAATGTACGAGAAAGTCGTCGATAATTACTGTGCAAGAATCTGCAAGTCTCTACTTAGCTAAAGCATTTCGAACACTTCAGAAGAAATGCAAAGGAACTCTGCAATGTTCCGTCTGAAAGTTTTTCTGCATTTTTGTGTATTCTTCGGCAACTTTACTATTTTGAACACTGCTAAAAAAGGGTATTTGTTGTAATAAGTACAAATACCCCTTCTTGTAGCAATTTTGAAAACAGTAAAGTTGCCAAACAATGCACGAAAACTTAGAGGCGCAACAATACAAAATTTCTCTGCATTTCTTCTAAAGTTTTCGAAATGCGGTAGCAAAGTAGAGATATGCAGATTATTGCACAGTCATTACCAACGCTCCTTAGGTACATTTTTGGTAAAATGAAATGAGAATGCACGAAAATGCAGTGAATTCATTCCTGCAGGAGAATGCAAAGTTTCTCTGCATCCTATTTATCACTTTGAATTTGACTTAAAACTACTCTGAATATTTTAGTTTCTATAATTTGTACTTAAACTTAACATAAATAACAAAGTTTTGAAATTGAAAAAAGAATTCTTTTACACTTCTGAGAAACAACTTTTTGAACCTCAAAATATTTTGCGTCGGACGATTATCGAGTGTTTTTAAAAAAGTGGATGAAAATTTAGGAGGAACTCGTCTTACATGGAAAAATAAATCACATTGTGAAGCATTCGATTAGTTATAAAGTATTTTGTTCCAATTATATTGTTTGCGATTACGCAAAAATATTGTTTGCTTGGTTAATTGTATGTTTAAAAAACAATTAACCGTGTCGGGCTCAGCATTTTTTCAGTTTGGGTCTAAGATATGCGCAATTACTCAGAATAGGATTTTTGATACAATTTTTTGTCCCGTAGAATATGGACGAAAAGCAGGTCAAAAATTGAAACTTCGACCCCGTATATGCGAAGATTTCCTACTCAAATGCAAATAAAATCTATAAACAAATTTTCCAACGGGAATATGTGAACATACGTAGAAGATCACAAGATAAACCGTTCTCAAACGTCGCAAAGCTTATAAAATTTATGAATAACAAATATTTCAAAAAGAATGCTTTTGTAAACGAATGAGGTTCAATATCTGTATAGTTAACATTTTATACCGTTAATGAAAAATATTCCAACGGGAATATATGTACAGTAGAAGTCCGATAAGTTGCCGTCCGATAAGTGTACACTCCCCTTAAAACGTCATCACACGCACGGCACGCACACTAATTGGGGTTCTCCCACTACGTGTGCTATTTTGCTTATGATTTGCGCATCGTTCTCACGCATGCGCGCACCTAATATCGTGCTACTAGAGGGGGCATCCGATAAGTCCGCAATTCCTGGAATTTTCCGCTCCTACAGCCCCGAAATGAGAAAGTTGTCGGACTTCTACTGTATACATATTTCGATATTTTCAGAAAAATGTATTAATGAGTGGTAATGTGAAAAATGCATTGGACCTTAAATGGCCAACTTACAGATGCTGACTTGAAAACACACCCATTCACACACACACACACACATGTATATATATACATATAGCTGCAGACGAAGTTGAGGAAGCGACATTCAGACCAACCGCAGTAAGCAGGCACCTTCTGAGAGATGATCGCAATTTCATTACAAGAAGGAACATTAACATGCAAGTTCCTCCTAAGCCCCAAGATCTGGCTGAAATGGATGCCTCCCTTCGTAGAAATATCTCGTAAGAGTCCGACCTCTGGACCATCAATTGCTCAGTTTATGGTGCTGCGAAAGCTTTGGCTGATTCAACTCGAAGGCTGAAATCGACGATGGATCAAAAGACGGAAAGGGTTCGAAAGTTCGCCAAAGAACTAAGGATCTTGAATCACACACTAAACAAGTCAAAGCTGCTGACAATCAAGCAGTATATTGTTGACAAAATACGGCTGTTATCTGACGCCAGGAGGAGAATACAGAAGACGGAGAGATGGATTAGGAAGAATCAACAGTTTCTCGCTGACTCATGGCGCCTCTTCAGTGATCTACCTGTCTCTGTAAAAAATCCACCCAAGCCCAAGGAGGTAGAGACTTTTTGGAGAGAGGTGTACAAGATCCCGAAAACACTAGAGTTGAAAGAAGATACTGACGATATCATCCGCTTCAAGGAGTTTTGCGACAACCTCATAAAATCTGAGGAGGAATGTCCATCAATTACGGCCGAAGAGGTGAAAAAAGTACTTAGAGACACGAAGAACTTTTCCTCTGCTGGACCAGATTGTATCAAGAACTTTTGGTGGAAGAAGTTTACTTTTATACACCAACATTTGGCCCGCATATTCACCTCATATTTAAAGTCGAAGACGTCCATTCCGCAGTGGATGGTGTTAGGACGCACTATACTCCTACCAAAAAAAGGCAACTTTTCCAACCCAGAGAATTACAGGCCAATAACTTGTTTGAACACGCTGTATAAGATCTTTACAGCTGTCCTCAACAACAGGATTATTCGACGAATTGAGCCTGTATGGCGAGAGATGTACGAACAACGTGGCTCGAAAAAAGGTGTAGCAGGCTGTCGAGAGAACCTGCTAATTGACTGGTGTGTCTGTAAAGATGTTGCAACCCATCAGCGCGTCCTGTCAATGGCCTGGATTGACTACCGGAAAGCTTTCGATTCAACCTCTCATAGACTTATCATCAGTCTGTTGGAAAGCTTGAAGGTACACCCACACATAGTGAGATGCATAGAGAGATTGATGCCTCTTTGGAAAACTAGATTTACTATCTCATCTAGAAATTATCGTGTGACAACGAACAACGTCACCTTCCAGAGGGGCGCCGTTCAAGGTGATACCATGAGCCCTTTGCTTTTTTGCATCACACTTTTGCCTCTATCTCTCGCACTACGAAATTCTCCTGGATACCTCTGTGGCGACACTAATCAGCGCGAGCATAAGGTCACTCATGTATTTTATATGGATGACCTGAAGATCTATGCCTCTGGTAGAAGCAAACTTCAAACTGCTATAAATATTTTCAAGAACTACACAGGAGAGATTGGGATGGACTTTGGCTTGGACAAGTGTGCCAAAATTCATCTGAAGAACGGAAATATTACTGGCGTTCCCAATGACCCTGAGCTTGTGGATATAAGTGTTATCAGACATCTTAATACTGGAGAGACCTGTACATACCTGGGCGGGCCTCAAAACCGCATTCAGCACGTAGCATCATTGAAGGTGTCTCTCTGAAGCAGATACAAGCATCTTCTTCGACAGATTTGGTCTTTCAATCTGTCGGCGTTGAACAAGGTATCTGCGACTAACATGCTTTCCGACCCGGTTCTACTCTACTCGTTTGGGGTAGTTCAATGGACGAAGAACGAGCTTAAGGCCCTTGATGTCACTACACGTAGGATCATGCATATGCATAAAAGCTTGCATATCAATTCGTTAGTTCCGCGATTATATATTTCACGCCGTCAAGGCGGACGCGGACTTCTGAATCTCCAGTGCCTTCATAACCGGATTGTTCTAAGTACAGCTTACATCGTTGGGAATGGCAGAGATCCTCTCCTCAAGATGGTCAGGAACCATGAGATGATTGGCGAAGAAGCGTTCCTTTACAAAGCCGCGGAGCAAGCGGCAGAGACCCTTGGGCTGAATTTCAACATCAGAAGTGAGGAAAGTGCATTACTTCATCTAGATGCTTCACTTCTAAAAACCAAAGTGAAGAAAGCAGAGGTTGAAAATTTTCACCAAGAGCTGCTCGACAAGAAAATGCACGGAAACTTTCACAGAAATGTAGAAATGCAGTCCTTGTCGAAGGAGCAAAGTTTTGCTTTCCTCAAATCATCAGGGCTTAATTCAGGTTCAGGGGGTTTTATTTTCGCATGTCAGGACGGTGTCATTTCCACCTTAACATACCGTAACCGCATTTTATGTCAAGAAGTTCCCAGTGACAGTTGCAGAGCGTGTCATGCACACGCTGAGTACCTAGAACACATACTATCAGGGTGTCCGGCCCACGCAGGAACGACGTATATCTATAGAAATAATGCGGCCATAAGAGTGCTTTATTACCATCTTTGTCGCTCTTACGGTGTTGGCCGCGACTCTGCCCTGCCGAACGCTCCAAGGGAGATAGAGTCGATTGTCCGAAACGAGAAGTGCCAAATTTTCTGGAACTACGATTTTCGGGTAGCAGTCTCCGTTGCGCACTCGAGGCCTGACATTGTTCTTCAAGACTTCAAGAAGCGAACTATATTCGTGATCGAATTCTCGGCTCCGTCCGAATACAACATCACTGCAAAGGAGAAAGAAAAAGGGGAGAGGTATCAATGCTTATTTGGTGTTACTGTGGTTGATGAGCTATTTTATATTTATTATTTAAAGTATTTTTATTTATTTTTATTATTATTTTATTTATTTTAAATTATAAAATTATTCATGAGAGTTGAATAACGGTTATCTATAGCCGTACAGTATACTTGTTAATACAGAGATTGATTATTACTGGACACTGAGTATACTGGGGATGGAAATGAGTCAGGCTGAACGTTGCAGAATTTTCTATTGGATAATGAAGCCCAGGTAGGCGATTTTTCTGCCGAAAGACCCGTTTTGAAGCCCAGTAGAAAATCAGTTTCTTAATTATGCTCCTGATGGCAACAATTCCTCGGTTTTATAGTGCGATTCCAATTCAATGTTCTTAGTATCAAGCTTAAAAAATTAACTTTTCAATTCAAATAAACGAGTGCAGTGTTTCGACGCAAAATAATGCGACTCCAAATTAATGCAATTAGTATAAAGCACAAAAAATTAACTTTCCGGCTTAAATAAACAAGTGCAGTGTTTTAAAGCAACTACCTGCTGGAATACAAAAAATATCGGAAATACAAGGTAAGTTATCAGTTTTTACAATAACTTTAAGTCCAGATTAATCGAGGCAATAATAATTTTTTTTTAAGCGAGGCTATGAATTCTCTTCGTTTAATGAAAGCCAAGGTAAATTGAACTATCTTAGTAAAAACTGTCAATTAATGCGGACGTAAAATTGTTGAAATTAAATTTGGTCATATGGTTATTACATATGTTTGTTTTTTGTGTTCTTCGGAGGTAGCTTCACATATAAGGCTATATCTCGAGTTATAAACGTCCGATTGGGTTGCACAAGCTATCAGATTAAAGGTAATTAAATCCCCAACAATCACTTTGGATATTGTTTTTCAATACGTTTAATAGTTTAAGTGTTATGGCAGAAAATAAATGAGAAACGTAGATTTTTTGAGCCAAAATAAAAATCGATAATCCACTATATCGCCATGCAAAAATAGAAAATATTAAATTATGTTAAATTATACCCGAATCGGGTAGTGTCACGCCTACCCTGAAAGGGAAATGGCTTAATGGTATACATGTCAAGTTTCTTTTTTTTATACATAGACCGCACTTTTGAAAAGAAAACAAGGTATTGATGATTCTGGTAGGAGGTAATTTCTGAAGGAGATGTTAGTCCTTAAAATTCATTCAAGCTCAGTGTTAAATAATTTTCTAAATTTTGAAATTTTTAGATATTTCCAAACTTTTTCCACTAAAAGGGTGTCCCGCCATTAATCAATAGTTCTGAATAATTTTCTTTACTGACTTCGCACTAATTTCGTTTCTTTTTTCATGTGACAAGAACATTTAAAAATAGTTATTTTTTGACATTAAAAGTGAATGGAAGATAGCTATTTTCTTTTAATATTAAGGAATGAAATTATGGGCTGGTGAAGAGTTGAATTTAATGTGTTTCATTGATTAGTGATGATAATGGAAGCTCTATCTTTTCAGGATCCAAGCATCGATGAGGAAGCAGTTAAAATGGCAGGGAATTCTGATCGCAATGTTCTGGTCGCATAGGGTGAGAACTTACTCTTATTTGACACATGATGAGTCCTTTTCCCAATTCAGGAAATAAATAAAAAGTAAGTTTATGAAGGAGCCGAGGTGGGGAGCAAAAGTATAAGTTTAAAAAAGAATGGGAACTGTTCTCCGGATATAATCTCGGTCATACTATAATAATTAATAAACTAAAACATTTATCTAGAATTTTCAATATAATGTCTATCTTTACAGGAATGTCCTTGTATGACGCAGCAAGCCGCTGCATTATACACATCAAAGCAATTGTCGTCGCTGAGGTTTACGGGTACAACTATCAAGCAAATAAATCATCATCGCTGTATTTTATTCAAAAGTAATTCAATTTAAATAACGAAAAGCTTTCCCACAAATGTCTACAAACATATGCGTCAACAAGTTGAAAAACGTTATTATTTATGTTTCAGGACGATTCTCAGTATCAAGCCCACAAAAGGAAGCAAGCGAAAAATAGAAAAAAAGAGGTGAAACGTTCAAGCCAGATCAGCGAGTGATAAAGTTGATGACAAAAATGGTTGAATGCAAGATATTTAATTAAAATGATATTTATTTTTATTATATGCACTTTTATTATGAGTGATGTCTACTTAGTATATTTTAAATGTTCTTTAAAATTATGAAATGAAAAAATAAATAGAAATGAAACTAATCTAGTTTTTCTAGAATTTTTAGGAATTTTCAGTTAGAAATGTTAGAAGAAATCCCCAAACTCTTAAGTAAAGTTCCAGCTTCTTTGTCAATTTTCCTATCAATTCAAAGGGAAAATTTTCAACTTTTTTGGGGGATTCTTCCCACGGAATTTTAGGAAAAATTCCCAAAATCTTAGGAAAATACCCAACTTCTTTGGGAATTTTTTCTACGAAATGTTAGGCAAGATTTCGAAACTCTCAGGTAATAATAATAATTGAAACAATAACTATCTTTTAAAAATATAGTCTGAACCAAATTCCTATATTTTTTTGAGATGAACAATTTCGTTAGTTGACATATTTTCGTGTCTTGCATGGTTTTGCCCAAAAACAGAATTACATATTTTAATAACACTTTTTAAGAATAAAACAAGAACCATACTTGTTACCCAAAATTTTTTCCTAGAAAATTGGTAGACCATCTTGAGATAAATAATTTTTTAAATTATTATTCCATCTTATAAAAAAATGTGTACTTTTGCTGGAAAATGGAATTTTTGATTTTTTAAAAAGCATTTTCGATGGATAATATCAGAACTGTTGGCAAGGGGTAGTGCAATCAGATTATTTCTTTGAAACTTACCACGTTTACTGATGAAAATGACAGCGACGACAGACAGACACCGACGTGAAAACCATACTGAAATTCCCTAATATTTTTCCGTAAAGGGTGACCCACATTTTCAAAGTAACTAAAAAAGTAACAATTGCCATAGTTACAACTACTGAAAAAATGTAGGTATAGCGACCAAATCGCTACTTATTTAAAAAGGTACCTTAGTTAACACTATCGTCACCAAACAAGTAACTAGTTAAAGTAACTAGTTGAAATAAATTGGTTATTTCTCATTGCTGTTGGGATCCCACCAATGATCTAATTTCAGTTCCACTCGAGACTGTTCTGTTTTCAATCTTATTTTAATACCTGAAATCAGCGCTGAAATAATAATTTTTTTTTACAGAGATTATGGCTATTTTCCAAAGCTCGTGAGGTCCATGATAATCACCCTCAGGTTTTAAGGCGTTTGGAAGAGGCTAGACGAGAGGCGTGATGAGAGGCTAGGGAGGAATATAGACGACAGAATACGCCGTCGGAAACCCCAAAGTCTGGAGGCTGTAATATTTTATAAAAAATGGGTCGCGGGCTGGCTTCACATGAAGCCAGAGCCGCCATACATGTAACTTCAGAACTGTTTATTTAATCTAATCTGGGTTTCTTCGAAAATCAGTGGCTCACTTCGGGCGCTCAAGTAGTCATCAAGTATTCTATTATCACATAACATCATATGACTAAGAATTAGCCTTTAGTCATACAGCGGAAAGTCTCAAATATAACTTTAGCAAAACATTTCAAACAGTTACATTAAAAATCAATTACAATTACATTAATGTACTGCCAACAGCTGTGTTCTCATTTATCCAAATAACCGTCAATGATCTAAGTTGCCAATGTCGATGTCGCTCTTAATATACAATTTTGTGTAAAACATTTTTATCATCAGAAATATCAGGAAAGTTCAAAAATACTGCATTAAAAAGGAATTAGCAAAGCACCAATTCGTTGCTTATCGTCAATAAATAATTTGTTTTCAACCAAGATTGCATTCTTCTTTATATTCATGAAGCGGATTTTGTCTTTCATCCAATTTCAAAACTTATTGAAACAGGAAAATATAATTCTCATAATTTATGATTGTGAAAGTATTAGAATTGTTCGAAATTTCACTCCTCAGTTTTTCAACGGATCTCCATGTTCTGAAACCCCCTGAAGCCAAAAACCAAGTTTTAGCCATGGCGTCCGTCCGTCCGTCTGTCAGTACATGTATGTTTGCATGTATGTATGTCTGTCCATCTGTTCATCCGCAAACGATTTTTAGCATAACACCGCAAGATAGGGAAACAAGTCTGAAGGAAGGATTGTAGCTTTTTATTATAAATTAGCTAAGAAAATTACTATACATTTGAAAATGTCGGTCGAAAATCGTTACGTAGACAAATCAGATTTTGGAGACGTATACAACAATGGGATCAAAAAGAGATGATCTTTGCTAAAGTTTGCTAAGGAGCGCGAAGTCCGATTGACGCGCGCCCCAGGCGCGCTCAAATTTTCGTAGAATAAGCAATTTTTGAAACTTTATATAAAAGAATATATAAATTGTTCATATTCAATATGCCCGAAAAATTCCTTACTATATTTTCGTGGGTTTGTGAAAAAAATGCAGTTTTGACATTTATAAGATTGAAAACTGCATACGGGCCTTTTTTTCCTCTTCCGAACAGAACAAATTTTCTCCTAATGTTTCCAGACATTGAAATTTTATATTTTGAAAGTTAGAACCTATCGCAGATATCTTTTTTGTTCGTCCTCTAAAATCCCCAACTCGAAAAATTTTGTGATATTACATTCAACATTGAGAATTTGAAATTCCACATTTTTTAACGTTTCAATCTCAAATTGTTCTTCTTCATTTGAGGTTGAGAATAATGTTCAATATTTTGGAATATTTTGAATTAAAAAATAATTTGATCCTCAATGCCTACTTCTAAAGTCTTCTCAATTTGAAGGCTTGCATTTATTTGATTCAAACAAAAAATGCAATGCACATTTAAGTGCGTTGATCCTTTTTACGGTGATGGTGATTGTCCTCTTATTGGTTGGAAAAAGTGAAAATTATTGGAAAATGGACTCTGAAGGTGTAGTCTCAGAGCTACTTATAAAGCTGGTGAATATAATTGCTCTTTATTTACTTTTTCAAATAAACATTTTAAAATATTTTCAGTTTCAAAATTAATTGATTTGAATCTTTGTATATTTTTCTAATGTTTTACGCATTCACTCTAAAATTGTGTGAATTGAAACGTTTCATCTAATTGAAAATTGTTACATGTTTAATGTCTAGTTAATTTCTAGTTCTTCTAATTTCAGATTTTCTGATTCAGAAATTAAAAGAATTAGAAATCAACCAGAATTTAACATTAAGATGTAATTAGTATTCTTGTTTTTACATATGCAATAATAATTATAATTAAGAAAACCTATTTGCTGCTCAATTTTGAGGTTAAGTGTAATGGCATCGTTAAGACTCATAATTTTCAACGTTAGTATTAGAAAAACGTTTTATCCGACTGAAAATGTTCAAATGTTTAATTCTTAACTCTAGTTAATTTACGCTTTTAAGCTTGAAATATTTTTATTTTGAGGCCTTTCAACATAAGTAATCAGAGCCTCAAGTATTCAGAACTGAATAATTTTTTATTCTCAACTTTTAAACTCAAAGCATCCAATGTTTAAAAATTTTTGAAATTTAAGTGCTCAGAATTGTAAAAAATCAAATTCGAGGCATTGCAAATTTTATAATTATAAAACTAAAAGCTTTCAAAGCCTTCACAATTTGTATTGTCTTTTCAAAGAACAGTTTTAAATTTAGGGCAATCAAAATTTCAACAGAATTCAAGACTGTACAATTATATTTTGAATGATTTTAATTTTAGATTGAAACTTCAGTTTCAGGTCAGCCCTGAAGAAGTGAACTGCAATGTTCACGAAACGTCGGCATATTCATAGTTTCGCACACGATTGAAACCCGAAAAATCTTTAAATTTTTAATTTAAATTTATTATAATGGATCATCGTGAAAGTCTTAAATCTATTATTAAAATACATTAGTTTTTAACTGAAAAAGATCAACTGTCAACCAAAAATCGTATAGATGAATTTTCAGTTTGAAAAAAAAGAATTTTCAGGCAAAAAAAAATAATTTTTAAAAAAATTACATTTTCAGAGTGATGAATTTTTAACTGAAATGATGAATCTTCAACTAGAATAATTAAATTCCCAACCGAAATGATTAATTTTCAACCAAAAAGATTAATATCTACCAATAAAGACGAATATTAAACTAAAAAAGATAACTTTGCAACCAAAAATTGAATAGCTAAAAAATGAATGTCCAACCAAATAGATGAATTTTTAACTAAAATCATGGAATATTTAACTAAAATAGTTACATTTATAGTTAAAAAATTGATTTTCAACAAAAAAATAAAACGAATTTTCAAGAAAATACTCTCTCAATTTGAATCAGTGAGAAAATGGATCACTGAATCAAAACAGTCAGCATTTTCACTGATTCACATTTCAATCTCACTGATTCAAATAGATAGAAATGGTTCGCTAATTGCAATCAGTAAGGATTTTTACTGAAAATCAGTGACATCTTGCTGATTCAAATTTAAAAAGTATTTAAAGTTTCAAATGGAACAGTTAAATTTGCAGTGAAGAAATTTAATTTGTAGCCAAAGAAAAAATTAAGTATTGACAAAAAAGCTCATTTTTCAACCAAAGTGATAAATTTTAAATTAAAATTATGAATCTTCAACCAAAAAAAATAATTTTTAACAAAAAAGCTTTACCTACAACCAAGTAATAAAATTTGCATTCCAGAAAAGGTGAATTCTGAACAGAAAATGTAGTATTTGATATTTGAACAAAAAAAGATTTGAGACTTCAATCAAAAAAGGAGATTTTTCAAGATGAGTTGAATTTTCAGCTTAGAAAGATTTTTCAGTCAAGAAAGAGAAAAAACTGGAAACAAACTGTTGAATTTTGAAGCAAAAAGATTAATTTTCTATGAAAAAGACCGAATTTTCTAAAAAATATATCAATTTTAAACCAAAAATATAATAGTTAAATTTGCAGTGAAAAAAATAAATTTCAAACAAAAAAAAAACGAAAATTATATTAACATGAAGCTACTGACATTTTCAGGCTTTTCCAGGTATAATTTTTCATACTACGAAGCCATTCAAATATTTTTCATTTCTTTTTAAAAAATAGATTTGTAATATGCACGCAGTTTCGCGAGTTTTTTAGAAGTAATTTCTTTCAGTACCTACATTCGATGAATTTGTATATTGATTCAAACGAATTTTCAATCATTTCAATTTTCAATCAATAATATAGCAACAGATACATTTTTTCGCGGATGACTCATACTAAAAAACATTAGAATTGATCACTAAGTGGTATGACAATACGTCTCGACATTTTCTCACTACCTAATAAAAATTTCGAAAAACTATTTATTATTTAAGTTTATTTCTTTATTTGTTTCAGAGGTTATATAAATATAATTTTCCTAAGATTCTTAAGAAAATTAACAAAGTTTTTCAAAAATTTCAGATAAGGCAAATCAAACTTCAAAATGAAAATTTCTTTTTCAGCATTTCGAACCAAAAAAGGTTACATTTTTTTCAAAATGGACGTATTTTCTACAGATAAGTTAAGAAATAATAACCCAAAAATATTATTATTTATAAAAAAAGTTCATTTTCGATCAAAAAGTTGAACTTCCATCAAGAAGATAAATTTTCGATCATGAGACTTAATTTTTTATCAAAAAAGACACATTTTCAATAAAACATATAAATTTCAAACAAATGAATTTAATAGAAAATTTCTGGGGGAAGATTTATGCTATAATATAATTCCGCCAAGTTGTATAATGTCTAATGTGGCTCTTCGAAATTTTTTTTTTAAATTTCCGTAGGGCAGTTCATACAAATATTTCTTTATACCTTTTATCATGAATATTTTTTTTCAGAATTGCTTGGCCAAGTTTGATTTCACAAATTCATATAGTTATACTTGGCAGATTTTTTTCTATTGTTGATGTTTTTGGTGAGATTTCATGGAGACTAATAGAACCCAATAAGAAAATTCAACTATTTTTGGTTGACGGTTCTTTCTAATTAAAAAGTCTACTATTATATTTTTGGTATGGAATTTATATCGTTTGGTTAAAAATTTTACATGAATCTTGTATTCTGAACAATTTTGCTGTAAATATTACGGATTTAAAGTATTATAAGAAAAGCTAGGTTTCATTATTTCCTTATTTGTGTATTACATAATCACTATCTATATCGAGGTTAGATATTTTGTAAGCACAAAGAAATCTTCCGACCGAATGAGAACTTCTCTCCGTGAATTGTTTTTTAACAAATTGCGATATTCAAGAGGACTTTTCATTTGTTAATAAAAAATCATCCAGGTCAACCAATCGGTTATGAATTGCCTTTTTATACAAGTTTGAAAAAAGCCTCATTGACGAAAACATAAAATAAAAAAAAAAATTATTCGCTTTGAATTAGCATATGCTTGAATAAGTATGAAATTCAGTTCCTGAAGAAGGTTATTTCAATTTTACAGCTTTTCCCTTATACAAAAGATACTTTGAGGTCTCTCTAGATCTACACATAAGTGGTAACGGGATGCAATTCTTGACAATCATATGTGTTCGAGGTTTGTCATTTTTTTGCTATTATCTCGAACTTTTTGTTTTGGAAAATGCGTAGTGAATGAATTTGTTTATACTACACTGTAAAAAATTTCGGTGATTTTTCCTAATAGGTCGTAGGAAATTTTTCCAAAACCATTCGGAAGTATGGGATTTCCTACACAAAGTGGAAATATTTCGTAAATTTTCGACAAATTTGCCGATTTTTCAGAATAAATTCCGAACTGTTAGGAAATATATCAAAAAATCAGGAGATTGCATAAATTTCCGAATTTGTACGAAATTTTCCCAAGAAATAGTGGGAACTTATTCCACCAAAATGGAAATTTATTCCTTTTTTTGTCGGAATTTTTTCCATTTCTATTACGAAATATATTTTTCCTATAAAATTGGAAATTTTTCCCAATGCTTGGCCAATTTTTCCTATACATTTTTTGAAAATTATTCCACCAAAATAGAAATTTATTCTTTTTTTTCGGCATTTTTTCCATTTATATTACGAAATATATTTTTCCTATAAAATTGGAAATTTTTTCCAATTCTTGTCTAATTTTTCCTACAGAATTTTTCAAATTATTGCAGCAATATGGAAATTTATTCTTTTTTTTCGGCACTTTTTCCATTTATATTAGGAAATCTATTTTTCCTATAAAATTTGAAATTTTTCCCAATTGTTGTCTAATTTTTCCTACAGAATTTTGCAAATTATTCCAGTAATATGGAAATTTTTTCACTTTTTTCGGAATTTTTTCCATTCACATTACCAAATGTACATTTTCTACAAAATTGGCAATTTTCCCAATGCTTGGCCAATTTTTCCTGTGCATTTTTGAAAATTATTCCACCAAAATGGAAATTTATTCTTTTTTTTCGGCATTTTTTCCATTTATATTCCGAAATATATTTTCCCTATAAAATTGGAAATTTTCCCCAATTCTTGTCTAATTTTTCCTATAGAATTTGGGAAATTATTTCAGCAATTGTGTATGCTTTAATATTCAGTTTATTTTTGAATGCTTAAAATTAAAATATCAATATAGCTTTGAAAGTTTGAACTTTTTTCCACGTCGAAAATTGAATTGAAAATATTGTTTCTTATTACATTCTCATTCTAATGAGAAGGTATTGGTTTTATGTAAAATTTGACATAGTCGGTTTTCATCAAATCTCCACGTTTTGAGACCTCCTGAGTCAGAAAAAACGATTTTTACGAAGGTGTCTGTCTGTCTGTAGTCTGTAGTCTGTAGTCTGTCTGTCTGTCTGTCTGTCTGTCTGTCTGTCTGTCTGTCTGTCTGTCTGTCTGTAGCCACGATAACTTTCGAAAAAATGATCAGATTTGATTGAGCTTTGGCACACTTTTTTATGACCGAAAAATAGAGAACGAGTTCGTTAACCAGATATTTTGGATGAAAATCCAAAAAGTGAGCACATTTTGAAAATTTTTGAGACCACTTTTTTTGAAGATTTGAAAATTCTATGTACGGTTATTAGTAGTACGCAAAATGACGAACAAAATATTCTTATGACTTTTCGTGATAAAAAAAAAATTACTGGAGTTATAGCATTTTCAAAATTCCAAAAAACAAACGAAAATGTACATTTTAAGCCGAAAAACGCACGATATGAAAAAAAGTCAAGAGGAGAAAAACGTTGATTCCTGAACACCCTATAATATTTTCATAACAACTTTTTGAATTTTTTGAAAAATAAAAAATTCAAATTTTGATCGCACAAAAAATTAATGAAAAATCAAAAAAGCCATTTTGCTGTAAAACTATGCAAGATACCAGAAAAGGTCATCTCACCAAAATTGTGCACCTAAAAAAGATCTACAAATTTCTTATCATTCCCTTTTTGATATGACGCGTAGTTTTTGTTTTATTCGTAAAAAACAGCA
>CAKNYM010049915.1:0-16594 GCA_932195095.1 Andricus curvator
TGCAGTATACAATTTGTAAACTTTTTCACACCGGTAAATATATCATAGTTTGCGAAATGTGTAAACTGTCGGTACCGGAAACCAAAATAGTTATCGGTACCGATAATGAGATTTCCGGGAAAATTTTCAATGATTGAGATTTTATTTTAAAACACACGAAACAGGATCTAGGAGATTTTAAGACAATTGAAAGATTTTTTAAGAAAACTGAATTATTTCAAAAGATATTTAGAATTTTTGAAAGGTGCTAACATAAATTAAAATTTGAAAAATTTCAAACCATTTAAAACCAAGCGTACACTTTTGGGTATATCGAAAAAAAATTTAGAAGCTTTTTAAGAATTTTGAAAGAATAAAAAAATTTTCTTATGATTCCTCTGAAAATTTCTACAAATCTCTAAGGTTTTAAGGCAATTTTTAAATTTTAATTTTTCAGCTTAACAATTATTTATGAATTTTAGAAATTTTGAAGAGATTAAAAATATTTTAAAACTTGAATTGTTTTTGGAAAATTTATAAAACATTTTTAAATTTCTTCAAATCTTCCATAAGTACTGAACATCTTTTAAGCTGACTCTAATTTTTCACAATATTTTGCAAATCCCGTAAAATAAAAAAATTATATCAAACTTTTCTAGATTTTTTTCGACATATGTGAGATCTTCAAAAATATTTTTTAATATCCTCCGAAATCTTACGAAAATGTATTTATATAACTTTGAAAAGAAACTGATAATGCTTGATTCCTTGTTATCAAATCTCGGAATGTGGTTCTATCTCGAATTTAAGTGTTCAACAACTTTTAATAAATTAATAGTTATTTGAAATTTTTATTTTGTATTAAAAATTATTCTAATTGGAGAAAAAATTAATTTTTTTAACTCTACAGCTTTTCCATAGTCTGCCGAAATTGAAAGCCCTAGATTTTTTTAAACTTTTTTTTATCTTTTTGTTTTTTTATTTGGTTTTTTTGAAGGTTGACGCTAATAACTCAGTTATTGGTATAAAACATGGGGAAATGTGAAAAGTGTTAAAAGCTAACAGAACATTAGACACTTTTTAAATTAATTTATTTAATTTTAATCAATTTATTTAGTTAATTTAAGTTTAAGCAAAGACCATTTAATTAGATAATATAAGAAGTGTCCAAGAAAGCAGTTTTAAAGAGCTGCTCTTCTATTTTTATTTCATTTGTTTGGGGAAGTATATTTCTCGGAAATTCTCCGCCGGTTCTACGAAGTAGAAGCGTAGAGGTGACAAGAATTGAGGATTCCCCTCCGCCCTACCAATGTCATTTCGCTACATCGTGCGAATTCAAAACAAAACCACACTTTGGAATTTTTTTTCGAAAAATTCTTTGTAAAAAATTTTGTTTTTCAAAATTTTTTTTCAAACAAGTTTTTTTCAAAATTTTTTGTTTCATATAAAGTCATTTCAAATATTTCTTTTCAAACAAATTTTTTGTTAAAAAAGATTTTTCAAGAAATTTTTGTTTACAAAATTATTTCCAAACTTTTATTTGCATACAATTTTTTTGCATAATTTTTTTCAACAAATTTTTTGTATTCAAATTTTTTTTGCAAAAATAAAAAATATTTTGTTTTAAGATTCTATTAAGACTTAAATTAACGTCTTGATAGACTGCACTTTCACTAATTTTTTTGGTGTTAATTTTAATAACTTGAAAGAAGTTTCCTTAAAATATTTGGGATTTTTCTTTTAAAATTTTTTAAATCTTCAGAAATATTGTCTAAGCATTATTTTTTCCAAATATAAATTATTTTCAATTTTTAATCCATTCAATTGTTAAATTATTGTTAAATCTTTTAAAAACTTTTAAACCTTCTTATTATCTTTAAAAATGAGTCAAATTTTTCCTAAATTTTTAAAATTTTGAAAACTTTAAAGAAGTGTCCTTAAAATATTTCAGATTTTGATTTCAAAATTTTCGAAATCTTTTGAAATATTCTCCAAGAATTAATTGTTCGAAGTAAAAAACATTTTCCATGTTTTATTCGTTAAATTTTTAAATTAGATATAATTTTTGGGTGTACTTCCGAAAAGGACATATGTCCGATTTTCTTCGGGCTTCGTGTACTTATGTATTTTGACGCGCTGATTACGAATATGATAGTGAAAATTGGCGACTAGTCGATTTTCATGGTAAAAACCATGAAAAACCCATAAAACTCATGGTTTTTTTTGCGTTTATCTCAGCTAATATGCAAAATAAAAAAAAATGTTTCAAATAAAAATTGTAGATCTCATTAAAACACACTTTTTTCATTGCATACATTTTTTCGTACGAGCGATAGTTTTCGAGAAAATCAGCGATATATCGATTTTTCACGTTAAAAATTGTATGAAATACGTGAAGGCACCCCTGTGACTGGTCACAAAAATAATGTAAGGTCGTACACCCACCCCTTTTCCAGCGCCGTGTGGGGGGCGGGAAGGCACCCCTGTGACTGGTCACAAAAATAATGTAAGGCTATACCCCACCCCTTTTCCAGCGCCGTGGGAGGCACCCCTGTGACTGGTCACAAAAAAAAATGTAAGGCTATACCCCACCCCTTTTCCAGCGCCGTGGGAGGCACCCCTGTGACTGGTCACAAAAATCGATTTACTACTGATTTTCTGGGAAACTGTCGTTCCTATAAAAAAATGCTTCAAACATAAAATGTGTATTTCGATGGGGTGTACAACTTTTGTTGGAAACATTTTCTTGAATTTTGAACCATTACTGAGATAAATGCAAAAAAACCATGATTTTTATGGGTTTTTTATGGTTTTCACCACGAAAATCAAATTTGCGCCAATTTTCACTATCATATTCGTAATCAGCGCGTCAAAATACATAAGTATGCGGAGCCCGAAAAAAATCGGAGGTCCACCCTTTTGAAAAAAATCGGAGGTCCACCCTTTTCGGAAGTTTATCCCCATTTCCCTTTACCATACCCTTTACCATATCCCTTTACCATTCCTTTTACCATTTCTCTTTACCATTTCCTTTAACCATTCCCTTTGCCATTTCCCTTTAATATTTCGTTTACCATTCCATGCATTTAGAATGTGAAGAAGCATGGTTTATGGGTGTTTTAATAATAAAAATCGATATATCTTTGATTTTCTCGAAAACTATCACTCGTACGAAAAAATGTTTTAAATAAAAAAAAGTGCGAGAAAAAATCCGAAATAAGTTGGAAGAATACTTAAATTTTCAACCAATAAACAACGAATTTTCAAAAAAAGTTCAATCTTCAATAAAAAAAATGAATTTTTAACATATACAATTAATTTCCTTTTGAAAAAACAACAAATTAAAAAAATACATAAATTTAAATTTTCAATCACAAAAATGATTTTTTTTTCAAAAATGTACATTTTCTTTTTTTTTTTTTTAAATCTTCTCAATATTAAAATTATCTTTTTAAGTTTCAAAACTATATTTCAAATGAGTTGAAATTTTTTTCTAATAGTTAAAAAAAATCAGGAAAAATTTCAATAATTGTGCAAAATTATAAAAATTGCCTTGAAATCTTCCAGAATCTTTTTTAACAATTTTATTATACTTTTTGAAATGTTTCAAAATGTTTTGGAATATTCGATTAAAATTCATTTTTCAAAATAAAAAATTATGCTGCAAACATGAACTGATTGATAAAAATATTTTGGTTGTCAAAAATAATTTTTTTATCCTTAAAATATTTTTTTAAAACTCTTTACTATTGTTTTTATAATATTTATGCATATTCAGGGTTAAACTATTCAAAAAAAAGGAATAGAAAAAAAAAAATTTTATAATGTACCAGAACGTTAACCCATGACAAGAGAGTTTGCAGTCTGCAACTTAGACCATTGCTCCATCGTAGCTTGCTCGATTGTCCTGTAATTCAAACCGACATTTCTTTCAACGAGTGCACGAGTTTCTTTCAACCCTTTTTTCTCATAAACCGTTTTCTATCTAAGTAAACGGTTTCAGCTTTTTCCATCTCAAATTAAGCCCTCTTCGCTCACAAAACATGATTAAAATCCGTGCCCCCGCCCCGTCACGCGCACTCCCCTTCTAAGAAAATTAATTTTAAACCAATAACAAAACAAATAGAATAGTTACATTTTCAACCAAAAACAATGAATTTTGAAAAAATAGTGAAATTTTCAATCAAAAATTTTCAACAACAAAAAAAGGAATTTTTAACGAAGTAGTCGAACTTATTTTCGACACAAATTCTTAATCTCCACCATTTATCGCTGCAGCGTATGAAAATAATTATTAAGACTTTGATTAATAAGCTTTGAAATTAATTTTTTGAATAAAAAAAATGCAGTCATTTTTTTCAAAATTTCATGATTTTTTCAATTTTTCCAGAACTTTTTTTGAAATGCGGTGACTCTTTCAGGTCTTCTAGGGTTTGTATGAAAAAAAAATGAATAACTTATTCATAATTATTTTAGATCGAATTATGCTTCAATAAATTTTGCCAATTTCAACGACCGATGTCTTTTTGAGGAAAATAAAAAAATTTTCTTAAGATCTTACGATTTCCGGGAAACAGTGAAATGAAATTTTGGTTAAAAAATTATATATAATTTTATATATAATAAAATGAAATAACATATATAATAGATTTAAAAATAAAACTTTAAATATAAATTATAGCGGACCCGACAGACGTTATCCTGTTGTCTTAATTTATAAATAAAAAATTAATTAAATAAACAGTTTCCAGTGGACTGAATTGTGAATCTAAACCATTCTTGAATCCACTGGAACACACATAAAAAATTTCATCAAAATCGGTCCAGCCGTTTAGGAGGAGTTCAGTCACATACACACGGACAGAAGAATTATATATATATATATATATATATAAAGATATTAAATATTAATTAATAAATTAATATTAAATATAAAATTTAAAAATAAAATTTTATTTGAAAATAAAATTTAGAAAAAATTTAAAAAGATTTTAAATAAGAGTATAGTTTTTTATAGTTTAATTTATTTTATATTTTATTTTTTTTATTTTATAGTTTTTTTTACATTTTCAACCAAAAAACAGCGGATTTCAAAAAATAGTGACATTTTCAATCAAAAAGATGTTTTTTTTAACCAAGTACTTAATTTTTCGATACGAAAGATAAATTTTCAAACAAGAAGATTTATTTTCTACCAAAAAGCAACGAATTAAGAAAAAATGTTACATTTTCAACCAAAAAATAAACATCTAATTTTCAATAACATTGTTTTATATTTCACCAATTTTCAACGCGATATACAAAAATAATTATTAAGACTCTTTTTCGGGATTCTTCATTTGTCTGATTTTTCGAAATGTTTCAAAATATTTTTGAATTTTCTTTAAACATTATTTTTCAAAAAAAAAGCAATTAAAGCTTTCCCAGGAATCTTACAAAAAAAATTTCTTTTCTTGAAATCCTTCAAAATTATTAAAAAGGTTCCAAAATTTTATTTCAAAATCTTCAAACATCTATATTTTCTTTTAAATTTTTAAATCTTCTCAATATTTAAATTATTTTTTTAAAGTGCTTCAAAACTATGTTTTACATTAATTCGAATTTTTCCTGATTTTTTTTCAATTGTGCGAAATGATAAAAATTGCCTTACAATCTTCCAGCAGAGATTCCACCTCATCTCTGCTTCCAGGGTTCTTTTATGGCAATGTTTCAATCAAAGCGCCCCCAATTGAACTAGCCAGTTTACGAACTAAAATTACCCAATCTGATCTTCTCTACCGACATTATCAAACTGGAAAAATGTCGCCCTGCCTGACCACTCAAGTAGGAGCGTCTATTGTCTATTTTAGTTCCTAAACTGGCTACTTCTATTGGGGGCGCTTTGATTTTAGTTCGCAAAAGCTTACTTCGAGAGGGGGCGCTGCGGAGAATCACTCGAAACTGAATGTATGGGATCGGCAATCTCCCACCTCATCTCTGACACACATTTCCCACAAGAAAGAAGACGTTTTTGTAAATTTTATTTAAAATCGTCAATATTAGCTGAATCGAGTTGAAACTCAACAATTCTCTTCACAATTAGACATAAAATATAAATCAAAATTCACTTTTTAATATCACCTTCATAAGTCTGTTTTATATGGTCCTAAAAAAAACCCGTAAGTCACTTATAATAGGAATTAAAGTCAGATATTAATTTTACAAATATCTGTTTTACTTTCAAGAAATATATTCACAAAGAAGAAAGAGATTGTTTAAAATATGAATCTCTCTAATGTTTATTTATTATTTGTTCATAACTAGAAAGGCAAAGCAAAGTTAAACAATTTTGAAAAACCGCAACTTTCTAGCACTTATCAAAGAGAAGATAGTTATAAACAATAATAAATTGTTTTAACAACTATTTTTGTTAACCTGCATTAATTATTACCTCACTAAGTAAAAAGTAATCAAAAAGGTTTAAAAGTTCTGAAAAACACCGCAACTATCTAGCATTACTATAGGAGAAGATAGTTATAAACAATAATAATTTGGTTGAACAATTATTTTTTGTTGAATTACTCAATTATTAAGTCGCTCCAAGTGAAAAATTGAAAAAAATTTCAGAAAAAAACAGCAACTTTCTACATATCAAGAAAACATAATATTATTAACAATAGTAATAAATTGTTGAAACAATTATTTTTATTTTCTGCAATTAATTATTACTTCACTCTGATTGAAAAGTGGACAACAAGTTGAAAATTTCAGAAAAAAACTGCAACTATCTAGTAATAATATAGAAGAAGACAGCTATAAACAATAATCGTTTGTTTAAACAATTATTTTTGATAATTCATATGATATATTATCTCACTCCAAGTTGAGAGTGGACAAAAAGTTGAAAATTCAAGAAAAACCCGCAATTTCTAGCATTACTTAAAGAGAATATTATTAGAAATAATAAATTCTTTAAACAATTATGTTTTTTAATAATAATTATTCATTACCTCACTCTAATAAAAATTAACAAAAAGTGAAAAGTTTATGAAAAAACCTCGACTTTATATCTCTATTCTAAGAGAAAATTGCTAAAACCACACCTTCTTCGACGAAGAAGGTGTGGATCTCGAGACAGTGAGGGTACGTGGGTTAGCAAAGAGTGTTGAGCAAACTAAATACAAGCATGAAGAACATGGGCCTTGATAAAATTGGTCATAATTAGGTTTTTGGGGTCGCTGTATTCAAATCTGATGTTATTTTCAAAATTCAAAATGGCAGATCCAATATGGCGGACATAAATCATTGAAATGTTTTGACCTTGATAAAATTGTTGATAATCAGATTTTTGGGTTTGCTAAGTTCAAATCTGATGTTGTATTTTCAAAATTCAAAATGGCAGATGCAATATGGCGAACATTAATCATTGAAATGTTTCGAACTTGATAAAATTGTTGATAATTAGGATTTTGGGTTCGCTCAGTTCAAACCTGATGTTGGATTTCGAAAATTCAAAATCGCGGATCCAATATGGCGGCTACAAATTATTAAAAATGTCTGGACCTTGATGAAATTGGTGATAATTAGGTTTTTGTGGTCGCTGAATTCAAATCTGATCTCATTTTTCAAATTCAAAATGGCGGATCCAATATGGCAGAGATAAGTTATTTAAAAATTTTGGAACTTGATAAAATTGCTGATAGTTAGGTTTTTGTGGTCACTGATTTCAAATTTGATGTTGGATTTTTGAAATTGAAAAAAGTGGATCCAATATGGCGGACATGAATCAATAAAAATGATTGGACTTTCATTAAATTGATGACACATTGGTTTTTGGAGTCGCTGATTTCAAATCTGATGATAAATTTTTAAATTTCAGAATAGCGGGTTCAATATGGCGAACATGAATTATTAAAATTGTGCGGACCTTGATAAGTTTGGTGATACTTAGGATTTTGGGGTCGCTTAATCGAAATCTGGTGTTGGATTTTCAAAATTCAAAATTGCAGATCCAATATGCCGGACATGAATTATTAAAAATGTTCGGACCTTGATAAGATTGGTGATACTTATGTTTTTGGGCTCGCTGAATTGAAATCAGATGTTGAATTTTCAAAATTCAAAAAAGCGGTTCCAATGTGGCGCATAACAAATTTCAAGTAAACAAATTATACAAATAGTAGTATTAGGTTGTGTTACAGAGTGCATAGTTCTTATAAATTGCCGCTCACAGCCGAACCCAGAGTCACGAAACGTGGACTTGGCGTTTATTGACCCCTTTTTTTTTTAACTTTTAGTTTGTAATTTTTTAGGGGTTTTTAAATATTTTTTGTAAACATACTCAATTTCATAATTTCATACTCATAATTTCGATTTAGCGATCCCAAAAAACTGAGTATCACCAATTTCATCAAGGTCTAAACATTTTCAATAATTCATGTCTGCCATATTATGTCCACCATTTTGAATTTAAAAACTCAAAAATCAGATTTGAATTCAGCGACCTCAGAAACCTAACTAACATAAATTTCATCCAGGTCCCGTGGTAAATTAGGATCGTGGTTAGTGAACCAAATACCGATGGACAAATAGTAGACAAGGAGATTTTCGTCTCGGAGCAACGATATCGCGAAATGATAGGTAGTAAAGGACATGGTTCCCAAAACAATCAAAATAATAGTCAAGGTATAGGTCGTGCCTTGTCCCGCTCGTGCGATTCACGTAATTTTCCATTGTCGAGTCGAAATTCGAACATGTCGACACACGGAGAACAGGTTCGTTGTTCTCGTGGCGTGAGGACGACTCGAGCGAAAGCGACAGTCCTTCCCGATTTAATTCGAGACATACCGAAACGCGTCGTCGATTCGTGGACCCGGTGGAAACCATTCTAATTTCGACAATGACTTCCCAATGAAGATAGTTCGCATATTCAGTTCCTGGAAGATCTCTTTTTCAAAAACCGAGAGAAATCCTGAATAGTTTTTACTAATTCTCAAGGATTATTTCAGTACCAGTGGGATACATAGGGACTTGTTCGTTCCGTGATTGTCGAAAATATTTGAGGGTCCGTACAGGTCAGGGCACCTTGTTAACAAAAATGCGTGGCGTACATGGAGGGACTTCTCGCGTGCTTTCCTACATCAGTGGGGTGTTAAAAAAGATGACGCCGACCTTCTCCTCGAAGTTTATGAATTGCAACTTGAGAAAAATGAAACTGTTGCGAAGTTCGCGTGTAGAGCTAGATTCATATTTGAACGTGTGCAGTTCCCGCCGGAATTTAGAGAACAACTAAAACAGATTCTCACAAAATTAATCCGCGACTGACTTTCGAGATTTCAAATCTATCCCTTAAAAATTATACTGAATTTCTGCATCATGTCAATGAACGTAGTTACCTCTACCAGAGATCGGTTGAGTCACATAAGGCGCGTCCGAAGTCTAGCCGAACAGACCTAAACTATGTGCAGGGTCAGTTCGACTCGGTTGACGGGTTTGACGAATGTTTGATTCAGGACGAATTGGGGCCGAGTAGTGAGAATTCTGAGAGCGAACAAGTCACGGACTTGAATGCTCTCCAAATTAAATCAATCACGAACCCTAGAAAAGATCTCAAGGTTCAAAACTCAAAATCCATGACTCCTCAGAGACTCGACCAAAACTTGGACAAGTTTCAGGCTAAGTCAAATCAAACAAACACAACCAAGAAAGTTGTTGCTGATACCCCTGTCGACAAACAAACAAAATCGGAAGGTTCAAAACCTCCTTTCGACCGGTCTAAATTGTTCTGTTTCAATTGCTCAAAATTAGGGCATACGTTGCTTTTTTTTACGTCAGAACCGCAGATGGTCTATTGCCTTTGTCGTGAAACAGGAAATTTCAACGCTAGTTGCCCAAAATACCAGGGAAACGCCAAAAGCCCTCAGTAATTTCCCCTCAGATTACTGAAACCAAGGGCATAAATGAGGATATTCAAAGTCCTTCTTCATCCAAAAGGGTCGTTGCCGTGCAAAAACCAATTAACATTAACCAACCTAAGATTTTGGATGAGGTCGACAATTTCGCGAATAAAATGGGGTTCGGTGGTCCTGATCCACTGGAGTTGCGATTGTTGGACGAAGCTCCTAGTGATTCGGAAGATTCTGATAACAAGGTGGAGCATATTTTACATGCGAAGCAGGAGAGATCGTTTGAGGAAACTATCACCTCATTCTCATTTTCGGATGAAAGCTCCGAGGAGGATGTCACTGACTCAGTCGGTCTTAAAGAAAAACCAGCATCTTTCAGAACTTGGTTTCCGACTCGACTTCCTCCTTGTGTCATCCATCGATTAGCACGGAGGAGAATATATCTTCCTGGTAGCGCAACTTATGAACCTAAAAGGTCAATTAGGTTACTTGTCGAAATTAACATCTTCGGTGAAAAAATTCGTTGCATTGTCGACAGCGGTAGTGGGAGATCATTCCTTAGCGAGTCTGCCTACAAACGATTCAAACAATTCCAAACTCAGGAGTTGACGACTGATTTGACATCACGTGCGGGCGTTTATCTCGGAGATAAATCGGTTGTCAAAGTACTCGGTGGAGTGGGATTCGTTATCGACATATCTGATGTCTATGGACCCCAATGGTTTAGTGTCATGCCGGAATTGTCGGGGGATTTAATCCTCGGAATGGGCTTCTGGCTCAACTTTAAGGTGGTGATAGATCCATTCTCTCAAACTTGGACTTTGAGTGGTAGCAAACACCATTACCCGCTGTCACATAGTTCCACGACGCTGAATGAACTCCATACGCTTTGAATTGACGAAACTGAGCATCTGAGAAAAATTTTGGACTCTGAATTCGATAAATTTAACAAAGAGTCTACTGGCGAGACTCATTTAATCAAACATGTGATTTAGTTGAGTGATACAACGCCTCATCGTCGAAAACCGTATCGTCGAAGCGAGATAATGCGCAAATTTATCAGTGAAGAGGTCGATCGTCTGCTGGAAAAGGGTTATGTTTCATGGAGTACTAGCGAATGGGTATGTCCGCCGGTGGTCGCTCCTAAAGCAGATGGCGAGCTCAGGTTTTGTATAAATTATCGGCCATTCAACCAAAAAACAATTGAGCCGGCATATCCTCTTCACGATATGATATCTAACTTTTCTCAACTCCACCAACCAAGATAATTTCGACTCTTGATATGAGTGAATCTTTCCACCAGATCCCCATGGATGAAAAGAGTCGAAAGTACACGGCATTTCCAGTAGAAGGAAAAGGATTGCTGGAGTGGAATAGGATGCCTCACGGCCTAGCCGGAGCACTTTCGACATTCCAGCAATTGATGGATTTTTTAGAAAGAAGATATCAGGAGCTAATTTCCGAGAAGAAATTACTGAACAGGTGGTGTGATCAGGTTTGTACGTACCTGGATGACTGGATCATTGTTGGTGAGGATCTGGATGAGCACATCGCCATTTTGTGATTGGTGTTTGAGGTTTTTAGGGAGGCTGAGCTGATCTTAAATCGCGAGAGGAGTAGCTTTGCCCGTAAGGAAGTGAAATTTCTTGGGTATCTCTTCGATGAATTCGGCATGAGACCGAATCCCGGAAAGATCCAGTCAATAGTCGATTTTCCAGTCCCGAGGGATCGGACTCAATTGCGACAGTTCAATGGTCTCGTTAATTGGTATCACAGACGCCTAAAAAATGTAGCCAGAATTCAGGGACCATTGAATAAGTTGACAAGTCCAAAGGTTCCTTGGAGGTGGACAGAGGTCAAACAGAAGGCATTTAACGGCGTCCAGAAAGCCCTTATCGATTCTCCTGGGTTATACGTCCCAATTCGCGGACAACCCTTCATTTTGTATACCGATGCTAGCGACTTCGGCTTGGGTACGATTCTCGTCCAGAGGGATCCAGAAACAGGAATTAAAAATTCGATTGAGGTTTTAAGTCGACCATTGAGAGGCGCGGAGTTGTATTATACAACTACCGTATGCCGTTCAAGGTCGTAACCAATCATCAGGCATTGCAATGGCTTCATGGATTGAAAAATCCCATAAGTCGTCTTGCCAGATGGGCAATCTATCTTTATCAGCACAACATAACAGTCGAACATCGACGTGGAACCACAAATGAGGCTCCCGATGCACTCTCGCGCATGTTTAGCGTCGATGTTGATCCGAATGGGTGGGAAAAGGTCATCGAAGAAACCATCCACGAGCGAATTCAGTTGAACACGATTTGTGATCAGGACTGGTACCAAACCAAATTCAATTTCGTCAAAGGTCAACCCGATAGATTCTCGGAATGGAAGATCGAGAACGACCCACTGTTCTATTATCGCCCTGATTACGAAAAAGCCATGATCGATGACGAACATCCATGGAAAAAGGTAGTCAAACTTTGCGACATCATGACTATCCTTCGATAAAACCACAATATCCCACAAGCAGGACATCTAGGTCGCGATAAAACATTAGATAGAGTACGCCAAAATTATTATTGGCCAGGTATGACCCTGGATGTTAAGTCATTTGTCGAGGACTGCGAAATTTGCGTCAAGGTCAAACACAATCAAAGGCCTATAAAAGGACAACTGACCACTTGGCCCTTACAAACACTCTGGGCCCAGTTATTCGTCGATACCGTCGTCTCTCAAACACGAACAGAAAGGGTAAATTCTAATTTGATTGTAGTTCAGGATTTGTACACTAAGTATATCGAGTTATTCCCAGTTCGACATAGGACTGGTAAATCTGTGGTTAAAGCATTCGATACGGTTTTTCGATCGTTGGGGAACCCCGAGGTCAATTATTAGGGATAACGGTACGGAGTACATAAATAAAGATGTCAGAGCCCTTTTTTTAGCGAGAGGCGTTAAACATATCACTACACCGTTAAGTCATCCCCAGAGTAACCCGGTCGAGCGCATTAATCGAACCATCAAGCCAATGATTTCTGCATTCTTAAACGAGAACCATAGGGAGTGGGACGTAAATTTGTCGAAGATTCAGTTAGCTTATAACACGGTTCCGCATTTAGGCAGTAAAATATCGCCCTTCTTTTTGAATCACGGGCGTGAAGCGGTGGCTGTGCACGCTACGAGTTTCCCTGAGAATGTCGATAATTCCACCATCAAAGACTCAATTGACGAATGGACAGCGCGAATAAGTAAAATTGACGAATTCCGTCACGAAATAGAAAATCAGATTAAGAAAAACTCTGACAAACGTTTGGCCAGGGTGAATTCGGATAGGATCGAATCAGTAGAGATCAAGGTGGGAACTGAAGTCTATTACCCTAATAAAAAGTGAAGTAATAAGGCAGATGCATATTCCTCGAAGTTGGCACATACATTTGCAGGACCAGCTTTCGTTCACAGAGTGTGTGGACCGGTTACGGTAGAATTGACAGACGGAGCTGGTAAAATAGTGGGGAAAGACAGCATTACCGATTTAAAAATTCCACGTCGAACGCTGCGTGTTAAATAATGTATATGTTCAGCGCGACTCATTCAAGGAACTCACCAGCTCCCCATCAACCTCCATCAGGCGAATCGACGATTGTCAGAATGTCAGGATTTACGACACCCCGCCCTGGCTCCTCCATCCCTGCACAAGTTTCAGCACGAGGACTGGAGCTGAGACGACAACAACTCGAACTTGGAGCAGAAGATGCTAAATTTGAAACTCCAGATCGAGGTCGAATGGACCAAATTCTCACCATCCGAGAAGATTGACCTCAGTCAATTCAACGTTCCAGTCGATGCCAATTTCGACTTCACCGAACAACCGGATACGACAGACCAGCCAGCAACGCCACTGGAAAAGGCTGTACTGGACGAAAAAAAGCTGCTGGACAACGAGTTTGACTCCACACCCAGTTTCTCGACAAGTGGGATCGATCTGAGAAGGCATGCGTCGGAATCAGGAGAATCGTCAGTAAGCAGAGAAGCCCAGAGACTCCTTGACGAGATCAAAAACTTGCCCACTCCTGAGTTGAAATTGACAAAGCCAACAAGGGTCACCCCAGCCCAATTACAGGCGGAGAATCTTCGACGAAATAGGGTTCCAAACACCAGCCATCCAACCAGGAGATCCGAAGTGCATGGAAGGGAGTTGAAATCGACCGACAACTCCAAGGCATTGGTTGCTCCGTCAGTAATGGTCCAGCCCTTACCTTTTGACAAAATCCCAAGCTTCGACAACGTTCTTAAGGAACTGGGTGTTCCACATCTCGTCAACCCGCCAGGCGAAAAACAACCTCTTTATTTGGCGGACTTCCGAATCATCAGTCAAACCCTACTCAAAGACATCATTAAGAAAAGGGCAGAGATTTTTGTGAAGAAATTAGAGGCCACCAAAGTCGACAGTGGGACCCAAACTTTCGTCAGTCACGTTGGGAAACAACACATCGCTATTTACGTCAACTGCAAGTCCAGGGAGCACCTGTTCAAGGAGTGTCGCCTTCCGTATAGGCCTGGATTCTGCCGAGATTGTGGAGCAGACGGGTTCGAGACGGCCGACTGCATCTACCCGCATGGAATCGAACATGAGCAGGCCCTAGGAAGATGCCCGGGCTACACAAGGGATCTGGTCCTTTATTGCCCGGAATGTCCAGATTGCAACGTGCGACACCAAGGCCTGGTCGACTGGCTCAGGCTGAATTACGCAACCTGGCCAACGTGGAGGATTCCAACCGACCATCAATACCTGGTTGGCTAAGGGGAGCAAGAGGTCAAGAGGCGGGTCAAGGCGACATTCGCCGACAGCGTGGACTACCCCAACAGGTTGAGGCAATTGCTCATCAGAGAAAATGCCCTGGGCAAGGGGGCGGTTCCGGCAAACCCTGAAGCGCTGAGTGCCATCCAACTCTCGGAGGAGAAAAGAGACCTTGCAGTCAAAGCCCTGACATCGCGGTTCGTCGAAAAAAGTGTCCACGAAGTAATCGCCAGTGGTTCGTCAAACTTTAGAATTAGTTTCGACAGTAATTGTGCTGCCAGGTTATGTTTAATCTTTCTTCCCTCGACAGTTGTCGAATTTATCATTTATCAGTAATCGCCAGCGGTTCGCCAAACCTTAGATTTAGTTTCGACGGTAATTATGTTGTCAGATCATGTTTAATTTTCTTCTCAAACCCCCTATTGTTTTATGTTCCTTCAGATTAATAAACATGATTATCGAACCAAAATATTTGCTGAGGAGATTCCAGAGGTACACTATTTAGAAAATTTTGTGTCAATTTTATGCCGTCAAAATTGATTTACGGGACATGAAATTCAGCTTCATACAAATCATATTGGATGAATTGGGTACTGAGCGATCTCTTATTATAATTATTAATAATTTATTTCATTTCAGAACCACAGTTGTCGTATTCTCACCTTGACGTTACGGTTTGAAGGCGGAGAGTGTGACATGAGATTAATTAAAACAAATGATTTAGCGCGTCAAGTACCAATATACCCGTAGACGTCAAGATGAGAATACTCATTTTGAAGTCTGACACATTTTAAATTTGAATTTCGTCCTTAAGTCAGGTCTCTGACTGTCCCGCGGCTTGAGTATCAGGCACGGGGTCTTGGGGCCTACGTGTGGAGAGTGTAGATATTGTAGTGAGGAGTAGAGTTTAATAGAGAGTAGAGTAGAGTGAAGTGTAGGGTAGTATGTCGAGGAGAGTAAAGTACATTTATATTAGAGTAAAGTATAGTGCAGAGTAAAGTAGAGTGTAGAGTGTGCGATGTACAGTGTAGAATATAAAGTGTAGAGTGTTGAGTGTAGAATGAAAGAGTATAGTAGACAATATATAGTATAGAAGAGAGTAGAGTAGAGTGTAAATGTGTCTAAAGTGCATTGCAGATTAGAGTTCAGTGTAGCGTGCAGTGGAGTAGAATGTAGAGTGCAGTACAGTGTAGATTAAAGTAGAGTGTAGGCTAGTGTATGGTGAAAAGTAGAGTATAGTAGAGTGCAGAGTAGTGTAGAGTAGAGTAGAGTAGAGTAAAGTAGAGTAGAGTAGAGTAGATTGTAGAGTATAGAGTAGAGTAGGGTTTAGAGAAAAGTAGAGTAGAATACAATGCAGAGTAGAGTAGAGTAGAATAAAGTGGAGTGTAGAGTAAAGAATAGTGTAGAGTAGAGTAGACTACAGTGTGTAATGCAGTGTACAGTAGATTGTAGAGTGTATAATAGAGAAGTGTAGTATAGAGAAGCGTAGAGCAGAGTGTATTGCAAAGTGAAGAGTAGAGTGTAGAGTAGAGCAGAGGAGGGTAGAGCGTAGAGTATTGTGTAGGGTAGAATAGAGTGTAGAGTAGAGTAGAGTGTAGAGTAGAGTAGAGTGTAGAGTAGAGCAGAGTGTAGAGTAGAGTAGATTGAAGAGTATAATATGATTTAATTAAATAAAAAGAGAGAAAAACAATTAACAATGCAGAGTATAAAGTAGAGTGTAGAGTAGAGTAGAGAAGATTGAAGAGTATGGTATAGAGTAAAGTAGAATACAGTGTAGAGTAGAGTAGAACAGAATAGAGTAAAGTGAAGAGTAGAGTGAAGAATAGAATGTAGAGTAGAGCGTAAAGTAGAGTGGAGTAGAGTACAGTGTAGAGTAGAGTGTAGAGTAGAGTAGAGTAGAGTAGAGTAGAGTAGAGTAGAGTAGAGT
>CAKNYM010049915.1:16604-49485 GCA_932195095.1 Andricus curvator
TGTAGAGTAGAGTGTAGAGTAGAGTGTAGAGTAGAGTGTAGAGTAGATTAGAGTAGAGTAGAGTAGAGTACAGTAGTGTAGAGTGTATAGTAGAGTAGAGAGTAGTGTAGGGTGTAGTGTAGAGTATAGTAGAGTGTAGTGTTATGTAGTATAGAGCAGATTATAGAGTAGAGTGTAGAGTAGAGTGTAACGTGGAGTATTGTGTAGAGTACAGTGTGGAGTACAGTGTGGAGTAGAGTGTAGAGTAGAGTGTGGAGTAGAGTGTAGAGTATAATGTCGAATAGAGTGCGGAGTAGAATGTAGAGTAGAGTGTAGAGTAGAGTAGAGTGTAGAATAGAGTACAGTGTAGAGTAGAGTGTAGAGTAGGGTGTAGAGTAGAGTGTAGAGTAGATCAGAGTAGAGTAGAGTAGTGTAGGTTGTAGAGTAGAGAAGAGAGTAGTGTAGAGTGTAGAGTAGAGTAGAGTAGAGAATAGAGTACAGTGTAGATAAGAATGTAGAGTAGAATAGAATACAGAAGAGTGTTGAGCAGAGCGTAGAATATTGTAGTGCACAATAGAGTAAAGCGTACAGCGTGGGTTGGAGTAGAGTGTATTCAAGTGTGTAGAGCAGACTATAGATTAGAGTGTAGAGTAGAGTAGAGTAGAGTGTAGAGTACAGTAGAGTAAAGTAGGGCGTAGAGTAGAGTGTAGTAAAGATTAGAGTAGAGTAGAGTATAGAGTACAGAGTAGAAGTAGAGTACAGTGTAGATAAGAATGTAGAGTAAAATAGAATACGGTAGAGTGTAGAGTAGAGTGTAGAATATTGTAGTTCAAAATAGTGCAGAGTGTAGAGCGTAGGGGAAGTAGAGTGTAGTTAAGTGTGTAGAGCAGCGTGTAGAGCAGAGTGTAGAGTAGAGTATAAAGTAGAGTGTAGAGTAGTGTGTATTGGAGAGTGTATAGTATTGTAGTGAGGAGTAGAGTATAGTAGAGAGTAGAGTGTAGTGTAGAGTAGTGTGTAGAGAAGAGTAAAGTACATTTATATTAGAGTAAAGTTGACTGTAGAGTGTAGAGTGTAGAGTAAAAGAGTATAGTAGAGAATAGAGTATAGAAGAGAGTAGAGTAGAGTGTAGATGTGTGTAAAGTAGAGTGTAGATTAGAGTTGAGTGTAGAGTATGATAGGGTAGAGTGTAGAGTACAGTGTAGATTAAGGTAGAGCGTGGAATATGATATGATATAATAAAATAAAAAGAGAGAAAAACAATTAGCAATTAACAAAAAAATATTAACAATGTTTGATAAAATGTCTTAAATCGTTTCTAAAAGCATTATGTTCAATCGGAACATGGTGTAAAGCTGCTTGTCTACAGCTTTAACTGACAGTGCAAATGAACGCTGTGTATAATCGGTCTGGAATTTTTATAATTTTCGCGTGTAGCGTGGAGCAATGCATGATAGGATTATGTATGAAAATCGGATGTTATATGGAAATATGGTGAATAGTTTTTGTATTAAGGTGACACGTACACGGACGATCCATTATTTTCATGACACAAAACAATTTGTCTCATCTCAAGAAAATATTCTTAAATTATGAAAATGAAGTTGCTTGTTCAGTATATTTCCTTTAGATAAGAAATATTTTCTTGAATCAGCAAAATATTGTATTCTCCGTATTAGTCAATTTTTTTCATGAAAATAGATCTAATTTATACAAATCGATTTTATTAAGATTTTTAATTTGTATTCAAAAAGAGGCAGACAAACGTACATTATTGTTTCCTGAGGCTTTACCCAAAATTTCAACCATATGTCTCATTCGGTGTGAACGTGAGTTGTTGCAAAAAAATTATCGATAATTTAGGTCACGTGACTCATGTATAACATGGCCTTAATGCGACAAATTTTTGACAGAGAATTCAATTTTTTAAATGAAAATAGATCTAATTTATACAAATCGATTTTATTAAGATTTTTAATTTGTATTCAAAAAGTGGCAGACATAGACTACATTAAAAAAAAAAAATTTGGGGGGGGGGATTTTGAAACATTAGTGAAGAATGATTAAATTTTCTAAATAATTTATCAACATTCCTAAAGAGCATGTCGCTAGGAAAAAAATGTATTCATTTCCGTTAAGTCCGAAAACGTTAATTAACGTCTCGAACCTCAAAAAGGTACGACGATCGGCAAGCCGCGGCTGCCCTGCAAATTAATTCGAGTTTCGAAGTTGAAGCATTCTTATATTCTTGGCGATTAATCTCAGTTGCGAGAAAGGGTAGCACTAGCGTTGCACACCGACCAAATGCGGAACTAATTCTCTCAATGGGCCTGCGCGGCTGAATAGGCATTAGTAGAGGGAAATTTAAATTAGTACCCAGATAACTTTTGAAAGACTATTTAGATTAGGGCGCAATGACATATTACGTAACATTATTTTCGACCTTTTTATCCCCCCCCCGCCATGTAACATAAAAAATGAAAAAATTAATTTTTTGAAAAACGACACAAGCTATGAAAAAAATGAACAGAAAAAAAGTTATTCACAAAAAAGGGCTACACATTTTTTATAAATTTTTTAAAAAACATGCCCAGTATTGAAATTAAATTAATAGTACATTGTGCGCCAAGGGACTTAAGTCAGTAATTATACGCCGCGTGTGAGTATTGCAAACACACAAGGCGTAATGACCGACGTAGTTCCATGGTGCACATTATACTTTGTACACCAAGGGCATGATTTGCAAGTTTCGTGCCCCCGATTATCATCTATCACAGGGGAGGTCTAACGTGGCGAGTTGAATCGGTACAATTTACTTTTAGCGCCGGTTAACAAGATTTTTACTGAGCCGGTTGATATTTGCTCGTCTGCAAATTTTGGAAAAATTTGAAAATTTTTGAAAAATTTGAAAATTTTGGATATTTTTGAAAATTTGAAATTTTTTTGGGGATTTTTTGTGCAATAACTCATGTCCACACAAAATGAGATATCGAGTTGAAACTTTGGGGAAAGCATCAGTAAACTGTAATCTGCGTTTGTATACAACATTTGGCTCGGAATGTTGAAGACAAAAATGTAATGAATAAGGAAATTCACAAAAATACTGACCGTGCTGTAGAACTCTGTCACCAATTTTCAATGTTCCCAATGAAACATTTTTGAGGTTCTGGCTCACATGTCTTGAGGAAAATGATGCAAACATCGGTTGAAAAAATTACACTTGATAATATTTGCTGGTTTGGTGCAAATAAACAAATTGATATTTGATATATCCATGGTGTCAGCACTGTTGATAATGCAGATCGCTTGATTGCCGGTCGATATTTGTTATTCCAATAATAATAATAAAAAGTTTTTAATATTTTCCCAAATTTTTTCCGCTCTATTTTAACTTTTATTTTTAAATATGGGACAAAAAATATCGATCTCAGGACTGGCTGGGTCACGTGACTAATGTATAACATGGCCTTAATTTACCTTTTTTCAAAAACCAAAAAATCGCGACGGTCATGAACCTATGTTTGAACCTAGGTTTAAGTATAGGTCTATACCTAGGGCAGAACTGGTTTTTTCTTCCAGGTTCTTTCGGGAAGTGTGCTATGTGGGCAGCCACCTCGCATGCACAAATTGGGGTGCAACCCTACGAAAGAGTGCGGGAAATGCGGTTAAGGGTGTGGCAGAATAGGTTTTATAGCTTGAAGGCAATAAAGTAACCATGTGAGGGAAAAAATTATGTCACACGCGCTTTTAACTTCAATTATTAAATTATCTGATGTATTCTACTTACCAATAGAGTGTAAGAAAATTGCTATGGTTATGAAGAGAAGAGCAATAGGGGTCCGCATCTTCCCAAAATAGGTGAGCCAGCTTCTTGACGATTTTCCCGAAGAGTGTAACTAATAACGAGACAAGTCAATGCCCCATTTGCCGCTTTATATACAATCCATTATCTTCTTTATTTCAACTGATCGTGAATGCGTGAAAGAGACACGACATAAAGTACATAACATTTTTATTGTTTGCTTGAATTTCTTTTTCATGTGCGTGGAATATTTTGAAATCTTCAAGCCTTCAATTCTTTATCAATATCACGTATATTGTTGAAAGCTTCTTGAAAATTCATATCGTTTGAAAAATAAATAACGCCTTTAGTGGGGCAAGGGATCAGAAAAAATACTATGCATCTATATGAAGCGGTGGATGTCTCTAGAGGTTTTCTACTTAACGCTGTCAAGATATATTTTTGTAATGAAAATTATTTTTTTGATAATTTAAATGTATATTTTTGTCCCCAAGATAACCTGAAAGATAGAAAGTTCTGCGCCAAATGACCTCAAAATGAAATGCTTTTTAAAAATCATATCAGAGAAGGCTGACGTAACCTTTTTACAAGTTTTAGATCATAGCCTTCTCAATGTTTTAATAATCTTGGAAATGCGACACAATCGCGTTTATCTATTAAACTTATCTGTTTCTCTCATTTTTCCGTTTCGTCGCAATAATACTGATAAATACAATGTGTTTTTAGAATGGTCCATATACATGTTTTACATTTATGGTCTTCTAATTGGTTCAATAAAATGGAAAATTTACAAACTTTTTCCAACTTTTTACTCAGGGTGAAATAGTAATTAAATCAACCTAACAAAATAATTGTTAAAACAACTTAGTATTATTTATAACAATATTCTCTTCAAATAATTGTAGGAAGTTACTTCAGGGGCATTTTCAGGAAATTTGAATTGATTAATTATTTAATAGAGATATTTCGCATTCTGTTTCCAATATTCGATTTTTAGCAGTACAGTCCACTCACTGAAAAAAAAAATTCACTTGATTCAAGGAAATGCGTTTCTTTGGGTTTTTTTTTCTTTGTACCAAGGAATTGTTTACTTCCGTTGAGTTAATATTTTTTAGATACAAAAGATTCACGCATCCATTTAAGAAAATGATTTCTTTGGCAATATTTCTTTACTATAAGTAAATATTTCTTCGCATTAAAAGTGGAAAATATTGAGTCAAAGAAATGATTTCCTAGAAGGTAGGAACCCAGGTTTATTGAATATGTTTTAGGCGCTTGAAGAACTCCTTCTTTAGTCCAATGAAATCGATTTTTTGAAACGGATAAATATGTTTTGAAATTAAGTAATTCATACATAATTGAAGCAATTTATTCATTCTGTTTGAGTTAAGAAAATATTCACTCAAGATAAATGAATTTTCATTCAATTGAAAAAATATTTATTCCATGCTAACAATTATCATAATCAACACAATGAGAAAATTGTTTAAATGTTAAAAATATTCTTTCAATACAAATTTATATTCATGAAATTGAAAATAATCATTGCAAGGAAATAATTACTCAAATTGGAGAAATATTAATTTAAGATAAATGAATATTCATTCAATTAAATAAATATTTATTGCATTCTAACACTCATCATCATCAACACAATGTAAACAATATTTAAATGTAAAAAATGTTCTTCTAATATAAATATATATTCATTAAACTGAAAAAAATATTTATTCCATGCCAGAAGTCGACATAATCATTCCGATCAAATAATTACTTGAATTGAAGAAATATTCTTTTGAGACAAACGAATATTACATTTGCTTCAGCAAATATTTACTGTATTCTAACAATGATCATAGTCAACACGACGCCAAAATTAGTCAGATATAAAAAATATTATTTTAATATAAATGTATATATATTTTTCAGTTTAATGAATATATAATATTAATATTATATATATATATATATATATGTATATATTATATTATTATTAATAATTTATATTAGAAGAATATTTTTCAAATTTCAATAATGTTTACATTCTGTTGATTATGATGAGTGTTAGAATGCAATAAATATTTGTTTAATTGAATGAATATTCATTTATCTTCAATCAATATTTCTCCAATTTGTTTAATTATTCCTTTGCAATGATTATGTCAACTTCTAGCACGCAATACATATTTTTTTTCAATTTAATGAATACACATCTGTATTGAAAGAATATTTTTCACATTTAAACAATTTTCTCATTGTGTTGATTATGATAATTGTTAGAATGCAATAAATATTTGTTTAACTGAATCAACATTCATTTAACTTGAATCAATAATTCTTCAATTTAAGTCATTATTTCGTTGCAACAATTATGTCAACTTATAGTCTCTAATTATTTCTTTTTTCAATTAAACGGATATATATGCATGGTGGAAGAATATTTTTTGAATTTAGATAATCGTTTCATTGTTATGATTTTGACAGTTTTTAGCATGGAATAAATATTTCTTCAATTGAATGAAAATTCACTTATCTTGAGTGAATATTTTCTTGACTCAAAAATAATTAATTAATTGCTCCAATGATGTACGAATTATTTAATTTTGAAACATATTTATCCGTTTCAAAAAATCGATTTCAATAAACTTAGGTTCCTACCTTCTAGGAAATCATTTCTTCGACTGAATATTTATCACTTTTAATGCGAAGAAATATTTACTTATATTAAAGAAATATTACCAAAGAAATCATTTTCTTGAATGGATGCGTGAATCTTTTACATCTAAAGAATATTTACTTAACTGAAGTAAACAATTCCTTGGCACAAAGAAAACAAACCAAATAAACGCATTTCCTTGAATCAAGTAAATTTTTTTTCAGTGCAAGCATCACTTATTTTAGCCTTGAACAGCGTATTATTATCAATGCTCGAGGATTCGGACATCAAAAACAGAGGATTACGATGTGAAATCCTTTTGTATTTTATAGAAATTGGCATGCTTTACAGGTAATTTTTGCATAATTAAAAAATATTTCTTGAATATCTTAGATTCTGCACTTTAGTATCTTGGATATTGTCAGGTAGAATCTTCTTTTTAATATCTATGGATGCTCTACTTCAATATCTAGATTTCTGTCCCATAGTTAAATCGCCAAGACATGAACTAGTAATATCTAGATCTCTCTTTTCATAAATTCACAAAATATCTGTTATTTTATCAATTTAATACATGTTAAAATTTAAATATCTTGTAGAACTACTTGGAAAACTTTCAGTGCTCTAGACTAAAATACTGAATAAATAAGGAGATAAAGGTAGATATGCAAAGTTAAATAAAAAATATGAAAGAAACATGAGCCAATGTTCTACGTTTAGATTAAACAATATTTGTTCGCAAATGTGGTATCATTCAGAATTATAAGTACTCGTACTAGTAGTAGTAGTTAAATGATTATAAATAACTTAAATTTTCACACGTATTACCTCTACAGCTTAATAGGAATAAATGAACATATTTTAAATAACTTAATAGAATAAATCGTTCCAATTTTACTATTAAAATTGATCGATTTAGCATTCATTTTATCATGAGAAAATTGCTTTGTGCCACCTATCATTTGCAGCAGTTTCTGGCCCAATCTAGCTATTTAGTGTTCTGATCAATAGGTTGAACGCTAAACAGAAGCACAGTACCCTAAAGGGTTCTCCTTGAAAGATACCCGTCGTAATGCGTATTAATCTAGTTATCCTTGGGTTTTCATGATCAAAATACTTGATTCTTATGATAGTCATCTGATGCCAAAGGAAAGGCTTGCTTGTAGTCAATGTATTCCATGTGCAAGTTTCTTTGATGTTGACGAGTTTGCCTCATGGCAGCAGCGTCTATGGTGACTAGATCTTCACTGTCCCGCGCGTTTTTGCAACATCCTTTTTGTTTTTCTGTAAGGATGTCATTCTCATTGCAGTGAGAATATACCTTACCTGCAATGATAGCTGTAAGGCATTTCTAAATTGTTGAAAGACAGACTATCGGTCGAATTCTAGATGGATTTTGAGTGTCTGTTTTCTTAGGCGACATAAACGTAGTACCTTTGAGCATAAACCCTGGCATCAGACTTATATATTCGATGACCTCCTGAAAACACCTTGCCAACGCAAGATGCACACACTTGTCAGTTACTTGTACCGGAAGTTGTGCACTATATCCGGACCCGGAGCTTTCCAGTTACTCGCTCTTTTCAAAACCGCTGGAACATCTGAAGCTATGATGGTCGTCAGCTCCAGTCCAGGGTTATTGCTAGCTCTTGCTTCCTCTAGTTGGAACCACGCAGCGTCAGAATGTACGTCATCCACTCTTGCTCCTTCAGTTTCAGAAGGTAAACAAGAGCGGGAAATTCACGCAAGAGACTTCGTACAACACTGTTCCTTGGAGTCCGGTCTCTAGCCGCGGATGACCTTACGCGGCAGACGGCAGAGTTAGAGATGAAGGTTTCACCTCTGGATACTTTTTTAGAGCTACCAATCTTTGTAGAATGTTTTGAGGAACAGTGTTGACGGATCGGATGAAGTGATCCCAGAAGAACAGCCTTTTGTATCCGGCTTGCGATTACTGAGCCTGACGCTGCCAAGCCAGAATTTTTTTGAGTTGGCTAGAAATGAAGCTTTCATACCTCCAAGGCAACCGATTATCAGAACTACAAGATGGTCTTTGAATCCCCGGTACAGCCTGCTCTGCTCGAAAAGAAGTGTTTGATATTTCGCCCGTTTTTCTTCCTCTTTTGCCGTGGTATTACCAACGACTGGTGCCGAGAATTCAATCACGTAAATTATCATCGTCTTTAAATCATAGAGGAAAATATAGGTTGAAAATGAGAAATTTCACTAGATCTTACACTGATCATTGTTTACAACCGACCCGAGTTCCCTTTGGCCGTATGGCAATTTGGCATTGAATCAACACCGTAGAAGTGCCAAAGATGGTAATATAACAGTTTTGGAGCCGCATTATGTCTCTCTATATACTCTGATACAAGTCCTTATGTTACTTATTTCAAAGGATCGTGAATACTTGAAAGGGACACGGCAAAAAAAGTGTGAAACATTTTCATTTTTTGCATCCATTTTTTTCATGTGCGCGACTTTGAAACATTATGTTATTTGTCAATATTGCGTACATTGTTAAAAAATTTTGACCTGAGGAAAAATACTACGTCGCGTTACAAAGGGGAGCGTAATGCTGTCAAGCTATATTTTGTATACAAAACTTCCGTAAATACACTATTTTTGATAATACAATACGTAAATATTTTCCTGAAAATAACATGAAAGATGAAAAAATTCTGCGCCTAATGACGTAAAAATTAAGTACTTTTTAAAAATCTTCAGGAAGATATTGAAATAACAGTCCAAATGTTCCTTAGTTTTACGTGAAATGTACTTAACGTCTTCAGAATTTTTTTTCGACTGTCTGCAGCCAAAGTCTAAAATTAGAATAAAAAAGTCCTACAAGTTTGAAAAATGTGCATGCTCAAAAAAAGAATTAAAATTGTTAGCGATGTTGGCCGCTTACATTTTTTTGTTCCAGTAGATCCGAGGCTAGCGCCGCAAGAAAAAGCAGATGCTCCGGAAAAGGTGGCGAGTTCTAGTAAGGGAGACTCAGTCCCACTAGTTCCGCCTACATCTTCAGCGGAATTTATCGACAGCTACACCTGAGGACGAAACTGTATTGAAGAAAGATGTAGTAAGAGCTATAGGGCCTCATATTAATTAGGAAAAGAGATTGTCAGACCCCATTCGCGAGCGAGTTGCTGCAATTTACAAAAATTAGTGTCATAATATCCACCGTCATCAAAATGTGTGAACGTCGAATCGCCGACTGTAAATCCGGGAATTAAGGAATTTTTACTTATATCAAATTTCGAGACAGTGATTAAGAGGGGTGACAGGATTGCGAAAAAGCAGTTCAAAATGAAAACGTCCCTAGCAGCTGTGCGAAAAGGTCTAAATGAGCTGCTGAAACGTTTGGCTGTTAACGTGTGCTTCGTCCACTTGCTCAGCAATGTGATGTGAGGAGCTCACTAGCGGACATTCACCACGATGAGTTCAATATAACGCAAAATTTAATTGCATCAAATGAGATGCGGTGTATAAAGAAACTAATAAAGCTCGTTGTTTAATCGGCAAATCATGTGAGGTTTTGAAATTCGCACCAAAACGGCAGATCAATAATTCAAAAAATTCGAGGAACCCGCTCTATCAGAAATCTCCATTGTCGATGCGTTATTGTCGTCGAGCTTCTGTAAAGAAGTGGAGTAATTTTTTGCCCGTATTATTTATAATTTTGCAAAAATAATTTACCGTATCTACACCAGACATACCTGGATGTCGTAACTGCATAAGTGCGAATGCTCATGCGTACCTGTGTAGTTACCACGTCATGAACAGCAGGCGACTGAGTTAGATACGACAATCTGAAATCAGCTGTCAGGTATACGCCAGGCCGCTTGCTTTTGCCGAAAATTTTTCTGAAAATCTAACAAAATGCAAGTATTAATTAATATAGTGGCCTCTGGCTTCTACTACTGTTCGCGAACGCTCAGGCAATTGATGGTTTCCATGGCGAAAGAATGATTGATCTTTTGACGCTATAGAGTCATCCACCATGTTTCGCACTTCAGCTTCAATTTTAACTTGGTGCTCAGCTAAGCTGTTTTGTAACGGAGCGAAAAAGGTGGTAATCGGACGGGGCAACGTGTGGAGAGTAAGCCGGATGCGGCAGAATTTCTCATTTTAATTCTTCTATGGTTTGGCGGAACCCGGAACTTCTATGTGGCCTAGCGTTGTCGTGCTGTACTGATCCTTGTCCATGCCCAGAATATGATCTCTTTTCTTGGATTTTGTTCTCAAAACGGTTCAGTTGAAAAGAGTAACGTTTGTCAGTGTTATTCTTTTCAATTGAACCGTTTGGTGAAAAAAATCAAAAAAAAGAAATGATATTCTGGGCATGGACGAAGACCAGTACAGCACGACAACGCTAGGCCACATAGAAGTTCCGTTGTCCGCCAAACCATAGAAGAATTGCAATTGGAAATTCTGCCGCATCCGGCTTACTCTCCACACATTGCCCCCTCCGAATACCACCTTTTTCGCTCGTTGGCGTCGCGAACAATGTCACCCTTAGGAGAGGAAGGTTCATTTTCCGAACCAAATCTCCAAAAATATACCAGTCCCTACTCGTTCAAGGGCTGTTAGCGAAGGGAACTGCATCCCTGAAGTTCAGCCACAAAATTTAGGGATGAGTGGTATTACTGGAAGTATACCGGAAACACAACCTCCCCTCTCCTCAACTGCTTACGTGAATACGGGCAGGCTCATAGATTATGAGGGTCCAGACAGGTTACATTTAGAGGGCGGTATGAATTCTCAGAGCCCCCTCGAAATTCGTTTCCTAATGGGGCACCATTTTTGCCACCACGGGAATAATAGAACAAGAGCGGTACTAAATTTTACAAATTATTTAGTGAATGAGGCGAAAACGAGACCAATTAATCAGGACACACTAGGGGTTACGCACCAAATTTTTGTTAACCAATTAACATCGGGACAAACGAACCACATGAGTGATTGCGGCACTCGGAATGAAACATATGACGGCTTAAATAACCTCCATTCTCAATTTAGGGGAAAAGGGGACATTTTTGTTTCCAACCAAATTTACCCGATCAGATATGGTACCTATCAAGGTGATATTACGAGAGAGGTCACATAGGGGCGTTTTGATGATCAACCTCATTATCATCCCTCTTATCTGGGCCCAATGAGTGGTCGATACTCTGAGCAGCTCACTGCTTACCAACAAGCGAATACCACTTATAGGAGACGTAATACAAGTTTATCGCAAATTGCAAAGCAGTGGAATATAAAGTTTACAGGGTGAGGTGATACGAGCATGATCACAGTTTTAGATAGAGTAGAGGATGGGTGGGCAGTAGATTCGCTAAGCGAAGATGTTTTAATAGCAATGCCTTTCCTTTTAGATTGTATAGCCCTAGTCTCATTTACGCATAATCGGTACCTATGAAGGACTTGGCAGCAATTTAAATACGATTTCTCCAATAGGTTCGGTGACATTAATTATCACAAGCAACTCAAGGAACAGATGATAGCTCGTAGACAGGGCCCAGAAGAATCTAGTGTATTTTACTTGACGTATATGATAGGTCTGTATAGATTATATCCACGTCCGATCCCACTAGACTCTATTCTTCCTGAGTACGCGTATAGACCAAGCAAAAAGCCGAATGAGACCAACAACCAAAAAAAGAGGAGGTACCGATAGCTGCGATAGCTACTGATGAAACCGAAAGGGATTTCGGCATGGAAAATTTGCAGAATAAAATTCAGTCTTTCGAGGCCTGTTTGAAAAATGAAAGAGAAAATAAAGAGAACACGGATTTGAAAAACTTTACTGAAATGGTTGCTAGTTTAGTAAAACAACTGAAAGAAATAACAGTCACAAGTTAAGAGAATTTAAATCCGATTTCTAGTAAAGATATTTTGAACTTCTCGAATGAACAACCCACGGGGATTAACTCAAGCGCTATCAACCCAGAACAAAGGTACAAAGACTAGAAATGTAGGAAATGTAAAAAGTTAGGCCACCCTTGTTTTCAATGTTCTGAGGAAAAGCGAAAATATTATTAAGGGTGCGGAGCAGAAGGGATATTTAAAAGTGATTGCCCAAAATGTCAATCGAAGGGAAACGAGCGGGGGACCCCAGGGTTCCCTCTAAAGGTAGAGGAGTTGTAATGTTGCAGGTTTCACCCGCAAATTACATTGTATTGTTTTTGTTTTCACTCATTTGTAAACAGTTCCTCCTCTCTTGGAGGAAATATCCGCGAGAAAACGAGGCTCGATCGAGGGTCAACCGATTCGGGCTTAGTCAGTGCACGAGCGACTTCAACTTTTTTTCAATTTTTTTTGTATTGTATGTAAAAACAAGAATTTAAAGCAGTCACATTCACGGAGCATTAAAGTTAACTTAAAATATGGAATAGTTGCTTTTGAGCATAAGTAAATGTTGTACATATCTCTAGGATCACCATCCATTTCGCTGATTTATTTTCCAGCACTTGTATTAGCTGATATATTCGTATTCACTTCAGGTGCACGAAAGTCGATACATGTTCGAGTCGCGCGCGTTCCTCGGCGAGGTAAATTTTGAGCGTGCACCTGCCGTGGAATATTCTATCAAACCATCTGCTATGTAACGCCTAACTAGGCGCAACCTAGCTTACCTCACATATTTCAGGCTAACGGAATCAACTACAAGCTAAAGCATTACCGATTCTCTGTGAGTTTAAATCGAACTATGGTAACTGTGCTACGGCCGGTAAGATAGAAATCACAAGATACTTAAAGTATGTTACCATGGAGGGATAAGAACTCAGAGAATACCGATAACTTAACGTATGCTTGGTTAATAAAAAGAGCTAATTGCTGATTCTACCACTGTAAGATAATTATAATTATATCATCATGCGGATGTACTTATAATCTCAAAAATTTGAACAACAACAATTTCAAAGTCAAACCCAAATATATGAAATACAAGTACATACGTGTGCCTAAACTAAAGCAATAATTTGAATGATATACTCCACGATATTAATGTACAAACTAAATAGTAAGTGAAAGAACATGTTTATAGTCAGAAAATGCAGTAATCAAAAGCGTCTGACTAGATATATGGAATCACAGCTAAGTTAACGTATGAAATCCGTACTCCTGAAAGGTCAAGAGTGGAGATGTGCGATCAACGACCGCCGCGGTTGGCCAAAGATATCAGTCACCCATACAAGCCGTTTGAATCTCAATAACGAGAGTCGCGCGTATCAAGTAACATCCCGCTGAATTAGAGAAGAGACTACCGATCACCGGAAGTTGCGGTAGAGGGACATAAACATTCTTCGCTCGCGTAATCTGAAAATCACTAGCATGAATTATTTAAGATTCGACCTTTTAAGAAGTACGTGACTTGGTTCAATGTAACGAGTACGTACCTTGGTGCAGTTGTGACCGCCCTATCATTAACATGGAGAGCAAGAACTATATAAACCCCAGAGCTACCCTTAATAATTGTCTTACGTTCCTGGCAGACACACTGACAACTTCGGTATACGAATCGCGTGCTTCAAGTCTTCGTGAACTAAGTAACGAGTCATCGAGTTGATAAAGTTCCCAATGTTCGCGTTCGTGAAACGACTCACTTTTGAATAACTTCCGAGTACATTCAAATCAATATCCGAGAAAGCTCCATCGTTTTTTTACATTATAAACGGAGATCCAGTCGACAAACTTTCGAGTTACTTCCGAGCACATTCAAATCAACATCCGGTAAAATTCTGTCGTTCTACATTATAAACGAAGATCAAATCGAAAAAACAACTCTCTCTTGCCCTTTCAATGAATAAGGTATGATGTAAGTTTTTACTGTATCTAATATAACTATTTATCTGCTCTTATTTCGAATAAACTTGTCAAATCTAAACTATCTGAATTACACTTTTTATTTGAACACTGTAAACTGACACAGTCCGCGTAGGGCTGATAAGTGACACATAAACTCACAAACAAATAATTGGTCAGGTCTCACCAGCCTGACATAAGCAACACACTGGTGTCTCTTTCTCACTTTTTCCATACTACCCTCGCCTTTTGCTCGGGACGTGACACGAACACCATCCTTACCAAATATCTTAGTAGTTTACCTCGAATGGTAACTTACGAATTTGGGAATTCGTTCAGGAATTTTGGATTCTGGCCCACTCTACTACGTACCGTCAAGAGAAGCGAACTCCTTCTCTTTCATAGTTCGAGCCTCATGCGAGGAAGTTTTCATTTTTGTAGTGTGAAGTTTCTTGTAGTTGTTGCCACAGAGTGGTACTTTCACTGATGTCTATCGAATTCCGAATCTTCCGTTTTCTGGATGAGGCTGCTCAGGATATTCTAAAGGTTTGCGGCTTTGCTATTTATATGTTGTTTGCTGTTGAAATGTATTTTCAAAATGTTAAATTTGATCTCCAATGACGTCCGTAGCTGCTTGGTGGGTTCCTGTCACCACTACGTAGCGCGTCCTCAGGTTGCGGATAGAGGAATGGCCCGTAAAGCTGAACAGCCCCTAAGGTTAACTGCGGTAAGCTTGCACTGGTAGAAAATAGGTACACGACAACAATGGCTTGGGAGAACTCACCCATTCGCGTTCATACGCAATGGGTGGGTTCTGGCAGGCCGAGTTGCAGCATGTATCCACCTAGAATCTCTACCCGAACAAAAACTAAACTCTTGTAAGGGAAAAATCCTGCTGCCCCATTGGACACTGCAGCGATGACACTGCCCGAAAGGGATGTGTGGAATGATTCGCCTGCACAGGGCCAGAGGGGTATTGATGACAGTAGGCGCGCTGCCTTGCAGGGGGATGTTAGGATACGTGGATGAAACTGTAATGTGTCTGACGACAAGTTGACACAGTCCTTGTCAAAGTCGGAAAGCTCCCATACTTAGACGCAGAGAGGTGTGGGGGTTATCAGTTCTGGGACGGTGGACTCACCTACGATCGGAATAGGATACTAACGTGCGGATTTCCACGAAATTACCATGGCGAACTTGCAACAACAAAAAACTACAGTAAAATATCTAAGGGCGGGAACTCTGAACGCGCGTAGTCTAAACACTGGCGGATTTAGCGAACTCATTTCGATAGCAAAAAAATACGATACTGACTTAATAGCACTTCAAGAAACCTTCTGGCCGGGCGATTACGCGTCAATTTCTAAGGATAACTATACTTTTCACTATGGGGGAGCTAAGGGGCGCACACAGGGAACCGGTTTTCTCATTAATAAATGAATTTCGCAAGCGGTTATCGACATACAATTCATTAACGATCGGTTATCATACATTGTACTAAAGGGTAATTTCAGCAAACAGGTGTTAATCAACGTGCACTGCACCACCGAGGACAGAGACGAAGACACTAAGGATCTTTTTTACGAAACAATTGAACAGGTTTTTGACAAGTTCTCAACGTATGACGCAAAAATAGTATTGAGAGATTTCTACGCGAAAATTGGAAAAGAACCGATGTATAGGCCTGCAATAGGATCGGAAAGTTTGCATGACGTCAGTAATGATAATGGGACTAGAGTAATAAACTTTGCAGCTTCAAAGAACCTCGTTGTCAGAAGCACATTTTTCAAGCATAAAATATACATAAGGCCACCTGGACATCACCAGATGGTATCACTCACAATCAGATTGATCACGTTCTAATTGACAGAAGACGTCATACAAACATTCTCGATATAAGATCGTACAGGGGAGCGGATTTAAATTCAGACCACTTTCTCGTGATAGTAAAACTAAGATCTAGGCTAGCGTTAAGTAAGAAAACAAGCCGCACAGAGCCAACAGTTCGTTTCAATATAGATAAGTTTAACACACCAACAGATATATTAAATTATCAAGTTGAGATTTCTAATAGTTTCGACGTTCTCCAAGAACAGAGAGACGAGAACGATAATTACGTGGAGGACTCGGAAACCCTGTGGAGCAATATGAAAAAGGCGATAAAGACAGCCGCGAAACTTACTATACTTTTAAAGAAAGTATCCAAAAGCAAACCATGGTTTGACGAAGAGTGCAAACTTTGGTTTGAAAAACGTCGGAAGGCCAAACTAATTAGTTTACAAAATAAGTGTGATCAAACACATAAGAAGTATCTCGAGATTAGTAAAAGTACAAATAGGCTTTATAGATCCAAGAAAAGGGAGTGGGAAAAGAATAAAATACTAGCAATAGAAACGCATAATGAACAAAATAACCCGCGTGAGATGTACAGGGGAATCAATTTTATAAGGAAAGGCTTCCAAAGTAGAACGGAAGTAATGAGGGACGAAAATGGCAATCTAGTAGCCGATGCGACAGAGAGACTGAATTTATGGAAAAACTATTTCGATAAGCTATTAAATGTACGCGAAGCCCCCGTTGAAGGTAATCTCGGTGAAATCCACACTGCCGATCTACTAATTGATGATCCTACTGATGTAGAAATAGAAATGGCCATAAAGAAGTTGAAAAATAACAAAGCCGCGGGCATCGACGACCTACCGTCAGAACTGATAAAAACTGGAGGCCCTTGCCTCACAAGGAAAATTTGTAAATTAATACGCGCAGTTTGGAAAATAGAACGCATTTCGGAGGAATGGAATACCTCTATTATTATTCCCATCTTTAAAAAAGGCGATAAAACGAACTGTGACAATTACCGGGGAATTTCACTTGTGCCTTCGTGCTATAAGATCCTGTCCAATGTAATCTTAAGTAGACTATCACCTTTTGCCGAGGAAATCATTGGGGATTACCAGTGTGGATTCCGCCGAAACCGATCTACAAGCGATCAAATGTTTACAATTACACAACTGTTAGAAAAGAAATGGGGATTTAATGAAGTAGTACATCAGCTATTTATCGATTTCAAAAAAGCTTACGATTCTATTATACGCGCACGAATGTACTGGATCCTAGAATTCTTGGGTGTACCAAGAAAATTAGTTAGACTTATCGAAATTTGCTTAAGCGGCAGTAGGGGTAGAATACGTATAAACGGAAGTTTATCTGAAGAGTTTTCGATCCGTGATGGCCTGAAACACGGCGATGCACTTTCGTGCGCCCTTTTCAACTTAGTTTTAGAATACGTGGTTAGACAAGTAAAAGCGAATCCGACCGGTGCTACCCTCAATGGGATAATGCAAATTCTTGGGTATGCGGATGATCTCAACTTACTAGGGGATGATAGAGAAACCGTAGCTAAAAATGCAGAAATCTTGATCACAAAAGCTAAAGATATTGGTTTGGATGTTAGCGAATCAAAGACAAAATATATGACGGTCGTCAGATCCGAACAAAGTAATGTAGGCGGGGATCTAATGGCCGCAAATATGAAATTCGAAAGGGTTAACGAGTGTAAATACCTCGGGTCTATTATAACTACTGAAAATAACACTAAAACGGAAATCAACGCGCGGCTGCACGCTGGCAATGGGTGTTATTATGCAGCAAACACGCTACTAAAATCGCGATTGCTATCTAGAAACATCAAAGTAAGAATTTACAAAACTATAGTATAAGTTTCCGAAAATGAAGTACTGAGAAAAATCTATGGTTCAAAGAGGGACGAAGAGACTGGTGAAGGGAGAAAACTGCATAATGATGAGCTGCATGCTCTCTACGGGTCAGCAAATATTATTAGAGTTATGAAAGCGCGTAAATTAAGATGGGCGGGGCATGTGGCAAGAATGGGCAATGAAAGATCACTGGCGCAAGTTTTAAGAGGGAAACCGACTGGTAAGAGACCTCTAGCCAGACCCAGAAACAGGTGGGAGAAAAATGTAAGGGATGATCTAAAAGAACTAGGACATGATTACTTAAACTGGATGGAGGATGCACAGGATAGAGATGCGTGGTGGTTTCGGGTAGATGAGGCAATGAACTTTCGAGTTCGAATTGCTAGTCGATAATAATAATAATAATGACGTTCGTAGATACAAATATAAGTTTTAACGCTTTTGCTCACTCCAGGGTGTAATTCGCTCATCAACCTCAGCTCGCCACTATGTAAATTCAGTGAATTTCCTTTTATTATTGTAACGTTCTTTCTATTTTTGAAAGAGGTTTTTATAATTTCGACTTGTCGAGTGCGAGACTTTTCACTCTCTTATGGAGCCTTAAATTTTGTATTTATCTTAATCAATTTTATGCTTAGTTTACTTTTTGTTATAACGCTAAACCAGAGATTCTGTTTATTCAAAAGACCTCGCAGATTTGTCTTTCTCAGTAAAGATTTTTAGGTACTCACGCCACTCCTGCGATATACTGGGTTAGGATTATGAAAAATTGTTTTCTCAGACTATTTTCAAATGTTCACTTGTTTGCCAGTTATCCTTTCTTCCAGGGCGGCAAACTGTCTTTTGCTTGGGGCTATGCAGAAATAAGTTAAAAGTCCTAAAGAAAATTAATTTAAAGTATTTTATGTTATTTCCTCTTCGCAAGAAAGAGGTTTTTTATTCTATAAATGAATAAAAATGGAATTTCATCATATACTTTTTAACATTTATTGAAATCGAATTTGATATTCATGCATAACATTCAGAACAATCTTTCTATAATAATTCTCCATAGTCAAATTCCTAAACAAGATTTACATGCAATGAATAATAAGGATTTTACATTTAATTTACAATACTTATAATAAAGAATATATTCTAACTAATATACTGCTCGATACGTGTTGTTCAGTTTTACAAGACTGTATTCGAATGAAAATTGGGACAAAGACCTCAAAAGTGGGGCACTAAATTATGTTTCGGCGAATATTTACGATACTATTGAATTAGGCTAACGCAATAGTTTGGAGCGGCAAAATACATCATAAATTATTTTACAGTATGCACAATTCAAACGTGTTTCATTAAAAGATCTTAAAAGCCTCACTTATCTCTTGAAATACTTATTCAAAATCTTTAAAATGTTCTAAAAAACTCTCGATTCAGAATCCTCAAAATTTCTCAAATCGACAGGGCATAAATCAGTTTATTACAAATTATTAAATTAAATTATTAAACCTGCTTATCTTTTCAAGTTTAAGAGGATTTATTTGAAAAATTCAGAAATTAGTCATTTTTGTGCAATCTCAACAGCCGTCATTTTGGATAAATTGAAAATTTGGAATTATTATCAGCACTTGCTTTATAGCCAGCAAAAACATTTTTTTTTTAAATTTAGATTCTTCTTATTGATAACTATGGAAGATGTTCCAGTCGAGATGAATAAAGCTTTTATTAGCCGGTAATCATTTTGTTTCCTAGCAAACCATTTTGTGTATTTTTTGGACGATTTCACCAGGAAAGTGTGTTCTGTTGATTTGAGTAATTTGGAGGATTCTGAATTGAGTGTTTTTTAGATGATTTTAAAGATTTTTAAAAAATATTTTGAGACAAAAGTAAGGCTTTTAAGAAATTTTAAATACACACGTGACCATGGAGTCTTTCCTATGATTATGGCTTATGATATTTTCTAAAGGAAATATGTTGAATTGTATTGAAAATATTTCCTCGAATCCCAAATTTTTAATCATGTGAGCAGACCCTATTGCGTAGCCCAAATTCAGTCATTTTGATAATTTTTTCTGAATTCCAACTTTGCGTTTCCATATAAATTTTATGTCGATCATATCCGTGAAATAGATAAATATTTGCACGTGAATTTTGTTTAATAATTTGATTGTGTAAAATCATTATTGAGAGATTATTCTACTATTCCGACACTGGACGTCAGAATTATTTTATTTTATTGTTAGCCACTTCCGCTGGTTCCATGTTTCTTCCAACTCTTCAGAAGACGACTAAAAGACCTGGGTGTGGGATCAGGTTGATGAACAATAGAACTAGAACGACTCTGTACTTCACGGGTTTGTATAGTACGACTAGCCACTCGACGAAGTTGGGGATTGTTCCTTCGCTCGTTTGCATCAACATGAAATGTCAATCTCGGGGGTTCATGAGGATCTAATTGTTGACGATCTTGAGCGAGTTGAAGGTCAGGAATGTTCTGTCGCTCATTTTCATCAACATGAGATCCTGATCTGTGGGGCTCATACCGATTTAATCGTTGACGATCTTGAACGAGTTGAAGGTCGGGAATGTTCAGTCGCTCATTTTCATCAACATGAAATCCTGATCCTTGGGGTGCATACCGATTTGATTGTTCATGATCTTGACTGAATGGACGGAAGGGATTGTTCTCTTGCTCATTTTCATCATGATGAAATTCTAAGTTCGGATGTTCATAAGGACCAGGATTAGGATTTAGTTGTACATTATATCCATAGCCACGTAAGTATGATGAATGATGCAATGGTCTCTGTTCTCTAAGATTTCTCGCACCACGTCGAGCCTCAGCTAGATCTTCATGGTACAAAACCATCATATGTGCAGCACTGTCACACGTTCTTTGTATCCACCGCTGACCCAACCTTCTGTATTTACCAATGGCACGAGCCCACTGACCAACTTTGAATACCCACTCAAAGTCTTGAACATACACCATCACGTACTCGGTTTCTCCTTCGGGAGGCTCATGAAATATAGCAATATTCATCCAATGAAGGTATGGAATAACATGACCATTATGATATTTTCCAATGAGTTCACCTTTGAACATTATTTCTATACCGTCAGGAACCCAGAGGTCTAGTATGAATTGTAGTTTAGGAGGCGGAACATAAGGAGGCGGATCATCAGGAGGAGGAGCAGCCAGAGCACGTTCACGATTACGTCCAGAATCTTGTCGGGTCATACGTCCTTGACGTCTATCGTGTCCTTCACGTCCTTGTGAACTTGATTCTGTAAAAATAAATAGAAATGTATCAAGTTTAATGGAACAGCAGTTTTTCATATTGTTTGTGTCACATGCTAATTTATTGAACAGTTTGGTATAAAATTGTATCAAATTATCGGAACCAGGCTGCTGTTGGTACACGAGAAAATAGGGGTTCAAAAAATAACTATTTGCAATTTCACGAATTAAAATCTATCAGCACATCTGATAAATCTCATACTTTTCTATTAACAGCTTCTTATTGAAATTCTCTCAAATATTATCGGCACAAGACTTGTATCAAATGCTGCGTCGAAGAATGTCAAAAATTTCTAGAAAATTCCATTCGTTTAGAAATCTTATACTTTTCTATCAACAGCATATCATTGAAACTCTATCAAATCTTACCGCACCAAACTTTTGTATCAAATCCTATGTTTAAGAATCTTAAAAGTTGTTAACGATCTTCACCGACGAGAAATCTTATTCTATTCTATCAGCATATTTTCATTAATACTCAGCAGTAAAGTCTTATCCACACAATGCTTGTAATCAAATATTATGTTCCTAAATTTCGGAAATTTCAATCAAGTTCTATACATCGAGAAATCTTATATTTTTCTTTTACCAGCTTCTTCTTAAAATTCTATTGAATTTTATCCGCTCTAGACTTGAATCAAGTCCTCCGTATCAGAGTCTCTGAAATTTCTATAAAATGTTATCCGTTGAGGAAGCTTATACTTTCCTATCGTAATTTTATTATTGCATAAGATTTAATAGTTTCATTACGAAAATTTTGATAGAAAATTATACGATTTCTCAACGATCAGCAGATTTCTTTGAATCTCCACGTTTCGAGATCCCCTGAATCCGAAAAAAAAACGATTTTAAGATAGTGTCTGTCGTTGTCTTTGTCGTCGTTGCTGTCGTCTGTATATCGGATAACTTTTTAAAGACTGATCTGATTGGATTGTGTTTGGCAAAAATATTCAGGAACCAAAAAGAAAGATCGAGTTTGTTAACCAGCTATTTTGGATAAAAATTCAAAAGTTCCAGCGTTTTTAAGATTTTGGGGACCATTTTTTTCAAGATTCGAAAATTCTATATAGGGCAATTTATAGTACTCGGAAACACGAACAATTTATCCTATTGACTTTTCTTGATAAAAAGAAAATTATCAGAGTTATAGCATTTTCAAAATAAAAAACAAACGAAAATAAACATTTTAAGCTAAACAACGAACGATATGAAAAAAGTTAAGAAGAGAAAAACATTGCTTTTTGGAAGCACAAAAAAGAATGAAAAATAAAAAATTCCATTTTGCGGTCAAACTATGCAAGATACGAAAAAAATAAATTAATAGAGATTATGCACCAAAAGACTAGCTACTTTGTTATTAATCACTTTTTTACAGGACACGCAGTTTTTTTTATTTGTAAAAAACAGCATTGAAAATAAAAAAATAAAATTTTTGGAAAAACGACATAAGCTACGAAAAAATATGAATGTACGAACTTTGTTCACGCGAAAAAGAACTAAAAATTTGTTATTAAACATTTTTTATAGGATGCGTGGTTCTTGTTTTAATCGTGAAAGATAATATAAAAAATTTAAAAAATTAAATTTCTTGAAAAACGACACAAGCTATGAAAAAGATTGATAGAGAAAAGTTGCTCAACGAAGAAAGAGCTACAAATTCTTCTTAATTTATGTTATGAGTAGATTTCCTTTTGATCGTGAAAAACAAGATTGAAAATTAAAAAAAAATAAACTTTTAGAAAAACGACACAAGAGACAACAAAAAATTAAAAGAGAAAATTTGTTTAACCGAAAAAGATCTACAAATTTGTTATAAATTCTTGTTATAAAAATATATTTAAAAAAATCACCTGTTTGGAAAAAAGGACACGAGCTACAATAACACTTTATTTAACAAAAATGTTCGCCTAGAGTACATCTACAAAGGGTCTAGCCGGATAAGAGAGTCAAATCTGCCTTGTAGGGAACCTCTATAACTAAATACAACCTCATATTCGGCATGTATAGAAACCCCTTTTCCTAGATTTTCAGACCCCTAGATCCCCATGGGGCAAGATGGGACACCTTTGAGTGCTGGCGAGTTTTTTTGCAATATCTCGGTCAATTTTTGAGCTAGGAAAAAAAAATTTAAAAATTTTTATATCGAAAACAAAGAACGAATCCTCGCTAAAAAAAAAAATATTTTATGTATTTTTGGCTCAAAAATTCCTGTGACTTTTTTCAGATTTTTAAAAGTGGTGGAATGACCTCAAAAAAAATAAAAACCGCGTTTTTCGCGTCTAGCTCTTTCTACATAATTCCTACGATGAAACCAACCACGCCATCGTATTTTACGCAAAAAAATACATCGAAAACGTGTATTAGTTTTTTGAAAATAATTTTTAGCAGCCCTTCAAAAATTCAGCAATTAAAAACGATCGGCCCGGCTCACAATATTAAAAATTGTCATTTCACAAAAATTATTTTCAAAAAAGAAATACACGTTTTGGATGTCTTTTTTGCGTAGAGTACAATGGCGCAATCGGTTTTATCGTAGGATCTATTTAGAAGGAGCTAGAGACGAAAAATGGTGTTCTTGAGTGGTCTTTCGCCCCTAGCTCTTTCTACATAATTCCTACGATGAAACCAAACACGCTATCGTATTTTACGTACAAAAATACATCAAAAACGTGTATTATTTTTTTGGAAATAAATTTTGGTAGACCTTAATGACTGATGATTTTCAACGTCATTTTTGCAATAAGGAAATCTAAATCTATGAACTGTGTTACAGAGCCCTCCCAAATAGCCATACACCCCTGAGGGCCAGGTGACTGAGAGGGAGGCGGCTTCCCGATGAAGCGGGCAGTTCCCCCCGCGTAAGTAAGTGAAAAGTTGAAAACCCTTTTCTTTCCAAGCCACGTTTATATAGCGAAGTTCTACCCAATCCTTCGGCCTTTCTGGGTCCACGGCAGAGTTGAAGCTGCGTTGTACTTTTTGCCAGGGAGGAAAATTAACTTGCAAACTCGTACATCCCACCTTCATAACCTCATCCGTTTCTGCATCGACGCTGGTCAAACAAAGGTAGGCCAAAGGATTCTATCTCTCTCTTGAATAAAGATAATTGTATTTTAAATTATCTTTGGACTCATCAATGACTTCACCCGTCATTTCCGTCTTACTGTTAAGTTGCGTAACGCAGCTTAAATGTATTAACAATGTTCATTATTGTTTGAAAATTGCTGTGTTTCTACGGAGGTTGCACACCAAATTCAAAAACGTTAAGATAATGATAGAATTTGGTACAGTAAACGTCATGCATGCCTTCCTCTGTAAACATGTCAACCCAACCCTGGTTTCCATTAGAATCTTATGGAAACCAGGATTGGGTTGACGTGTTTGGGGGGGGGGAGGCATACATGAATCTTATTGTACATCATAAGATTTTTATATAAAAAAGGCTTGGTTATTAATTGGTGAACTATCACAAAACTAGCCCTATGCATTGCTCCCACTTTTCTGTTTCCTTAGTATCCAGAGGGGTATCGTAGTTCTAAGGAATCCAGTAGATGGCGATCCGATCAGGTAGTACTACGCGAGACAAAGAAAAGTTAGTTTAGGTTTTGATCACTCAGTAGTGAAGGTGGCATTGGTAGACTGTACAGTATGATTCATGTATGCCTTCCTCGTGGGCGTGTCAACACAACCCTGATTTCCATTTGAATCTTATGAAAACCAGGGTTGGATTGACATGTTTGGACGGGAAGGCATACATGAATCTTACTGTACAGTAATGTTCAACGATGCTTTCCTTTGTTTTGTATTGTAAACATGACGACCCAACCCTGATTTCCATAAGATCCTAATGGAAAACAGGGTTAGGTCGTTTAGCTTAAAATACAAAACAGAGGAAGGCATCGTTGAAAATTACTGTACAGATGTACTGTAGTCTGGTTTTTGCATTGTTATGCATATTTTTGCTATACATAACAATGCAAAAACCGGACTACCTGATCGGATCGCCATCTATTGGATTTCTTAGAACTACGAAACCCCTCTGGATACTAAGGAAACAGAAAAGTGGGAGCAATGCATAGGGCTAGTTTTGTAATTATTCACCAATTAATCACCAAGCCTTTTTTATATAACAATTTTATGATGTACAGTAAGATTTATGTATGCCTTCCCCCCAAAACATGTCAACCCAACCCTGGTTTCCATAAGATTCCAATGGAACCCAGGGTTGGGTTGACATATTTACAGAGGAAGGCATACATGACGTTTACTGTACCAAATTCTATCATTATCTTAACGTTTTTGAATTTGGTGTGCAACCTCCGTGAAAACACAGCTATTTTCAAACAATAATGAACATTGTTAATACATGTAACCTGCGTTAAGCAACTTGACAGTAAGAGGGAAATGACGGGTGAAGTAATTGATGAGCCCAAAGATAATTTAAAATACAATGATGTTTATTTAAGAGAGTTATAGCATCCTTTGGCCTACCTTTCTTTGACCAGCGTCGATGCAGAAACGGATGAGGTTATGAAGGTGGGATGTACGAGTTTGCAAGTTAATTTTCCTCCCTGACAAAAAGTACAACGCAGCTTCAACTCTGCCGTGGACCCAGAAAGGCCGAAGGATTGGGTGGAACTTCGCTATATAAACGTGGCTTGGAAAGAAAAGGGTTTTTAACTTTTCACCAACCGGCAAGACCGAAACGTGAAACGAGTCGAAGTGGTTCAAGGAGACTTAGGCGGGGGGAACTGCCCGCTTCATCGGGAAGCCGCCTCCCTCTCAGTCACCTGGCCCTCAGGGGTGTATGGCTATTTGGGAGGGCTCTGTAACACAGTTCATAGATTTAGATTTCCTTATTGCAAAAATGAAGTTAAAAATCATCAGTCATTAAGGTCTACCAAAATTTATTTCCAAAAAAATAATACACGTTTTTGATGTATTTTTGTACGTAAAATACGACGGCGTGGTTGGTTTCATCATAGGAATTATGTAGAAAGAGCTACAGGCGAAAAACGCGGTTTTTAGTGGTTTTCATTTTTTTGTTTTTGTTTTTTCTAGCTCAAAAATTGACCGAGATATTGCAAAAAAACTCGCCAGCACTCAAAGGTAGGAGAGAGCACTAGGAGAAGGGGTTTCTGTACATACCAAATATGAGGTTGTATTTAGTTATAGAGGTTCCCTACAAGGGAGATTAGACTATCTTATCCGGCTAGACCCTTTGTTCAAACCCACTTTACGCCAGGATGCGTATTTTTAGTTTAAATCGTAAAAAATAACATTGAAAGTAAACAAATTAAATTTATGGAAAAACGACACAAATTGCAATGAAATGTTTATTAACAATTTTTTTTAATTGGATGCGCACTATTTTTAAATTATAGAAACAAAACAATGATAATAATTTTGTTTCAATACCAATGCATATTATGAATTGTAATAATATAAATTTATTGAAATGATACATTCTTCAGGGCAGCTGAAAATGCAAATTAGTGCAAAATAAGGAAAAAATATTAAAGTAATCATAAAAAATGAAATGTGTATTTTATTTGTAATTTCTGAATAAGGAGCTCCAGACCTATGTACATAAGTAAATATAATATATATTTGAATAATAGAAGCACGTGATACGTGATGAGTTACAGCTGTCGATGATTTGACCTTCAATTTTAAAAGGCCTGCGCACAAATGGAGGGGAAATACAAAGACCGAGCGCGAAGCGCGAGAACCAACAGTTTCGCGCTCTAGGCGCGCTCAAACTTGCGAGCTGCGTGCGTAGAACGCGATGAGAATGTGTCCGCACAGCAAGCAGATTTTTCAAAATTGAAAATAGATTTTTTTTGCCTGAAACCGAGTACACAGTGTAGGGGAGTCACCAGGCCTAGCTACAATATCAATATGCGTTGTAGCCTGCCTTCGTGGCAGGCTTATTAATTCGCCATCGGTAAGGAAAACTTAATAATCCTATGAATTTTGTGCTCGCTCTTTTGCTTGAATTAGTATAGTAAGCAACTCCTGGCATTTGCTAAATGATAAGATTGATTTACAGTATAGTGATTATACACTCTTATTGTAAATGTACAGTAAAAATTAAGATAAAAAGTTATATTAAAATTATGAAAACGCTGCTGGTAGGTAGATTACAAACAGCTCGGAGAGCCAAGCGACATTAACTGCAGTTGGAAAGCCAGATATAATATCACAGCTGGTTTGGGAATGTAAAAAGGTATTTAACCAATTTGCAGAAAAGAACAACGTGACCCTCATATGGGTTCCTGGTCACACGCGGATCAAGGGCAACGAGAAAGCGGACTAGTTGGCGAAAAGCAGCGCTGCACATAGAACCGGAACCGGTACTGGGCTTAGCGTCTTGCTTCATCGAGATGGCCATCGAAAGCTAACCTGGACGAAGCAACGGAAATACGGGCAACAAACCCAAGGTTTCTAACAGGCGAAAGCCATTCTGGACTATACGTTCAGGATAGGCAGTGCCAGGAAAATCCTGGGATTACCCAAGAAAAACCTAAAGACAGTGTTTCAGGTGCTCACGGACACAACCACCTAAACTATCTGTTACATGCTCAAAATGGGGTGCAACTTCGCGACAGAGTTCAGGATATGCGGCAGAGGTTATGAAACATCCCTGCATGTCTTATGCCAGAGCTGGGCATTAACTAGGCTCAGGCAACAAACCCGATAACGCGATCATTGGTTGACATACTGGGCTTCACCAAGATGTTTGGAATCAACTACTAAGAGCGAATAGCTAAGGGTGTGACACAATAGGCTTCATAGCTTGAACGCCATAAACTAAACTAAATGAAACTATGTAAGGGAAAAAAATATATCGCGCGCTTCTAATTATAAAATTATCTAATGTATTCTACTTACCAACAGAGTGTTTGAAAACTGCTAAGGTTATGAAGAGAAGAGCAATAGGGGTCCGCATCTTCCCTAAATAGATGAGCCAGCTTCTTGAAGATTTTTCTGAAGAGTGTAACTGATTACGAGAGCAATCAATGCCGCGTTTGCCGCTTTATCTACAATCCATTATCTTTTTTATTTCAACTAATCGTGAATACTTGGAAGAAACACGACATAAAGTACATACAATTTTTATTGTTTGCTTGAGTTTTTTTCATGTGCGTGGAATATTGCGCCTTTAATAACGCCTTGAGTGGAGCGCGGGATCAGGAAAAATACTACGCACCGTTATGAAGGGGTGGAGGTCTCTAGAGGTTTCCTATGTAGCGCTGTCAAGATATATTTTTGTAATGAAAATTATATTCTCAAAACGAGATGCTTTTTAAAAATCTTTAGGTAGATTCAGAAAAACAGTCAAAATGTTTAAGTATTACGTAGATTTTCCCAATTTTCATGGTTGAAGTTTATCTCCTGACAAAATTTAGAAAATTAATGGTAAAAATTTGAAAGTCAATGGTGAAAATTTCAAAATCAGACAAAATTAACCTGAAGATCTCTTACTTAAAATGAGCCTAAAAATCAGTAAAAATGTTCACTGGTTCTCGAAATTATAATGGACAGAAGATCGAGCACCGCTCGACCGAGCAATTTTTGTCCTGCGCACGCATCAATTTCTTTAATGATATTTCGAGAACTAGGACACAATTTTACTGTTTCTTGGGTTCATTTTAAAGAAGGGATTCAATGGTATATTTTTCTTGACTTTAAAATGTTTGCCTCCATTTCCCTAGATTTTGCTACGAGTTAGACTTGAATCCTGAAAATGAGCATAAATCAGAAGTTAGACCAGTCTTTTTCACTCACTATCACAGTATCTATTTATCGAAAAAACTTAGCATAGGGGTCATTTGACACGTAATTTTAAAAATAACCTTTCCAATTCTTTTTTAGAAATTATGTTATCTGATTTTGTTCCGGATATATCCTGCGAGAAGTGGGTGAATGTTTGTAATCGTTTATTATTTAGGTATCCTCAGACTCCTGAACGATACTGTAGACATTATTATCATACTTTAAATTTTAGCAAATTATTCGTTAATCTTCAGACCTAAATATAATTAAAAAATGTCTTTTGTTCTTGAAGTTATTCATAATTTAACATATAACATATATCATAATTTAAATTATTACTTTCTGAGTTAATGAAACCTATTTACAAGTTTTAGAACATAGCCTTCGTATTGTTTTAATAATATTGAAAATGTGACACAATCGCGTTTATCTATCTAACTTCTCTGTTTGTCTTATTTTTTCATTTCGTCGCAATGATACTGATAACCACGATTTGTTTTTAGAATAGTCTATTCACATGTTTTACATTTATTGTCTTCTAATTTGTTCAATTAAAAATTTTTGCCAAAATAATTTTTTAAACAATTTATTATTATTTATAACAATATTTTCTTCGAATAATAGTAGAAAGTTTTCTGTTCCCAATATTAGATTTTTTAGCAGTACAGTCCACTCTTAGCCTATAATTTTCAACCTTTTCGTCTAAAAATTTAAGGATGAATTGACTAGAGGAAGCTCCAGTTCCATTTTTAAAAATATTTAGATTCAATGATAATTTCTAGTCAGTATGGTTATCATTAAATGGTTAAATTATTTAATTAAAGTTAAGCAGCATTAAAACATGTTGTTTGACTTCATACTCTGGCTGTTTTCTTATGATTCAGCATATTATAACTAGGTAAAGTCAACTTTTAACTGGCCTCCGAATACTAAGTAACTGAACTGATAATTAGATTTTAAATTATACTATAAATATCAATACTAATTATATGTATTATATTGTGTTGCGTATTATATATTCTTATTAGTTTAAAGCGAGTATTTGATTTCACCTAAAATGTTAATAAAAATGAGTGAAATCTCACTAAAAACATCTATGCGATAAAAAATTCCGCCAAGTAACTCTAGAATATGTCTGAATTTTTAAATGTATTGTATATTGATAAAATGATAGAAATATTTAGAATTTATTAAACGAGGAAAAAATGAGAAATTCGAGAGATTTTCTGTTTTTGCTTACTCATAGAGGAAGCTTTGTAATGGTAACATTTTCCAAAATTTTTAGATTCATGTAATTAAACCTTCCTCAATTTAAAAATTTCGAATACAATGTTCTAAGAAATTTTCCGAATGTGTTTGTGTGGGCATGTGTGTGTGTGTGTGTGGATGTGTGTGTTTGGTGATGTAACACTTTTTTGTGAACACGATAACTTGAAAACGGCTGCAGATAAATTGATGAAAGGATGGCTTATTTTCACCACTAATATCTTGAAACTGACCAAAGTATTTCTCAAAATATTTATTGAATTCTTTTTAGCACTCAATAATATTTTAAAAATCGGTTTTTTATAGTAAAACTTTTTTCATTAGCATAATTCAAAGTTGATGTAAGAACAGAAAACATGTGTTGTTTCGAGACGAATCGATTGACCTATAATATTATTACATTTTATGGAAGAGTAAGGAAGCTATGGTAATGCATAATACTTGAAAATACACTTTTTTATAGTAAAACTTTTTTTTTTAACATAATTCAAAGTTGATGCAAGAATATAAAAGATTCCTTGGTTCGAAAGGAATAGATTGACCTACAATGTTAATACATTTTATTAAAGAGTAGGGAAGTTATGGTAATTTATATATTTTGAAATCGATTTTTATAGTAAACATTTCTCATTCTCATAATTTAAAGTTGATGCGAAAATAGAAAAGTTTTCTTGATTCAAGACGAATTGATTCACCTATAACATATTGATACATTTTATTAAAGAGTAAGGAAGCTATGGTAATGCATAATATTTGAAAATACGGTTTTTTATAGTAAAACTTTTTTCATTATTATAATAACAACCTTGTGAGGCTCTTCACTTAGGGTGATCGCTAGAGAGATTGATCAGCAACCTGGGTCGGAGCAGTGTTGCGGAGCAAACGTGTTATTCAAATAAATAACACGAAAATTCTAGATCAATCTAAAAAATCTATACCTCCTTTCCAACACTACTATTTTCCAACCGAGCGAGTCACGCCTACCCCGAAAGGGAAATGGCTTAATGGTGTAATAATAAAAATAAATTGTCCTGAAATTTTATATTTTTAAATTAAAAACTACAGCATTGTGAAATTTTTAGTTGGGAATCGCCAAAAATTGAGGAATTTCAAGGCCTCAACAATTAAGTTCTTTTAGAATTCATTCGTGTTCACACTCATTTTTATATTTATCTTCTTTATAATGTAACGTTATCTACATTTTAAACACCTACTCATGTGCTCATTTACTTAATATAAACTTGAAATGTTAAAAATCAAACAATTCCAAACTTTGTTTAAAAATTAAAGCAATCTTAAATTAAGATATTGGAACTAGAACGCCTAAAAAAATTATTTTCAAACTGTACACAAAGTGAATAAATGAATTCCAAGATCATTATTATAAATTTTACTTTCGAATTGTTACGAATTTTTTGTTCACGTTCAGACTTTGAAAGAATTCAGAGAAAAGGGAATAAAATTTTCTCTAGGCGCTAAACCATGAAAATATCAGTGGTCTGATATTTGTTGCCAGTAATGCATTTATAAAACGAATAAATATTAATTTTTAAAAACATGAAACTATTAAAACTTGTTGACGGAATAATAATTTTCTCAAAACCGGTATGTATTTTTTTAACTTTCCCTGATGTTAATAACAGTAGAGTAAGGTTATACAGATCATGTTTTTAAATAATTTTCTGTTTGTCAATTATCTTTTCCATTCACATGTTTTACATTTCCTTTTCATTGTTTAAATAAAGTGGAAGATTAACACAATTAAATTATTTCATTAAATTTGTCTATTTCTCACTGTTTTGAGACACATTAGGGTGCTTTAATTTTAAAAAATCATATTTTTTTAATGATAGGTTTATTGCTTCCACGATGAATTATTATGATAAATGGAGGTGTTTTCGGTTTCAATCGTGTGCAAAACTACGAAACTTGCCGACGTTTCGTGAACACTGCAGTTCACTTCTTCAGGGCTAACCTGAAACTGAAGTTTCAGGTTCTAAGAGGCCCTATAACCTAGCACGCTTCCTCACCAAAGAACTGAATCCTTTTACAGGAAACTCTATCACACATGTCCAAAACTCTTTTGATTTTATAAACAAGATACAACAGATTCACATTCAACCCCAAGACATCCTAGTGAGGTTCGACGTAGTATCTCTCTTTACGAAAATACCAATCTCTGATACAATTGATATTATCAACTCCTTTGCAAACTTACCCTCCGATCTCATACCTTTGATAGAACAATGTCTCAATAATACTTACTTCTCTTTCAATAACCAATTCTACGAACAAACCTCAGGAGCCCAAGCTTAAATCGAAATTTCATTGACACGGAAAATTGCCGTTCTTGGGCGTACTTGTTTAAAAAATATCTGATAACACATTAGGACATGAAGTTTACAGAAAACTCACCCATAAGAACAGATACCTACATACCTCATCCCACCACAACTCATCTCAAAAGCAATGATTCATCAACTCCCTTGTATGTAGAGCTGTCTCCATGACAGATAAAGGTAACTTATAAAAGGAATTACAGCTGGATGGGCTAGAGAACGAAGCATGGCTGTTTAGTACACAAGAGG
>CAKNYM010049915.1:49885-70259 GCA_932195095.1 Andricus curvator
TAGTTGTAAAAAAATTCTGTAAAAAATGGAAGTGTAAGCAAGTCAATATTTTAAGGCCAGCAGGCTAAAAAGTAAACGTTTATCTATATAAAAGGAATTACAAAACGTTAAACAAATCCTCATACAGAATGATTACACAAACGAACAAATTGATAAAGCAATAAGAAAATTTACTAAAAAAACCAAGTAAATACAACCTACTAAAGAAAGAGAGAGAAAAACGACGACCATCCTACCCTACGTCCAAGGAATCACAGAACAAATAGGGAGAATTCTCAACAAAAACAAAATCCGAACCATATTTAAACCACCTGCGAAAATAGGCCAACTTCTAAACAACCCTAAAGATAAAAAGGCACCTCTCAGTGATCCGGGAGTATATAAAATCCCTTGATCTTATGGCAAAGTCTATATTGGAGAAACGGGGAGAGCGTTGAGCCAAGATATAATGGAACATGAGAGTAAAGTCAGGCTAAAACATTTCACGCTATCAGCACTAGCTGAGCAACATATCGAAACAGGACATAGTATTTTATTTGACAAAACAACCATCATCGCAAAAACATATAATATTTTTCAAAGAAAACAGAGAAGCAATCGAAATCTTAACCCTTCGAGGGCAACGTGGAATCGTGGGACGTATAGAGCAACGTGGGGTGTATGCACACCCCCCTCTGTTTTTTGCGTTTAAATTTTTAGTGGCGCATCTCCGGGTTTCAAGAAATACTTGGATTCAATCCCAAATTCCTAGAATCAGTGTAGCCAATAATTGAGGAAAGTTGTCAAATAGCTTAGCAATTATTCAACAATTCATTGAATTTGTTATGAACAAGTAAGTGAGTTAGATAAAAAAAAAGAAACAATTTTTTTTTCTCCAAAATATGGATCGACAGTTTTGTGTGGAATTTTATGAGCTTTAATTTAAAAAAAAACGTTAAAATAGGTTGAGAAATAGCTTCTGAATATCAATTTGTCCGTGAAATTTGTTTTTAACACACTGTGTGCGGAAAAACCCCAAATTATTCCATTGAGATTCTCAAGTTCACTTACCTCCAGCGGCAACTTCTGCGTAGCAGGGGCTGAAGTGATACTAAAAGAGAAGGTACTCAAAGCGGGAAGCCTTCCGGCAACCTGTACACATCGAATATGCGTTTTTTGTTCCTTTGGGGTGGCCATACACCCCACGTTGTCCTGGAAAGGTTAAAACACCCTAATAACGTCAATAGGGACAATGGATATAATACCAATCCAATTTGGCTTTTCGTCCCCTAGGGTTCAAAAAACGACTCGATTGGCCAGTCAAGTTCGACCAGTCTCCACGGTGGGGCACTCTGACCAATGACAGGCATCGTAGAGTGTATATATAAGAACATAACCTGAAACTTCAGTTTCAAGTTAGCCCTGAAGAAGTGAACTGCAATGTTTACGAAACGTCGGCAAGATTCTTAGTTTTTCACAGGACTAAAATACGAAAGACCTCCTTTTATTATAAAAAATCTTCGTGAAAGCATTAAATCTATTATAATTTGTAATTTATTGGACATTTTTCATTTTTGGAAACAATTCGTTTCTTGCAGAAATCGCAAAATAGGTATACATCATAGATCCTATGAGTTTTGCAATAAATATGAACAATGTTCTTATTTGTTTTAATAATTTCGAAACTGTTTAAACAACACTCCTATGTATTTAATTAGGTAGCTCCTTGAAGAAAAACAGTGAAAATGTATATCTTTATCATTTTTTCAACAAAAGATATTCTAATGTAACTCTTTAGTTATTAATGTCAACCTTAGTTTTTGAAATAATTTTTTAATGATAAAATAATTAAACAATGCTCGAATAACTTTTTTGGTCTAAAAATGTGTGAATTGCAGCAGACTCTAAAAGTTATTTTGTCGAGAAGGAGAACCTTATAAGTAAAACGAGTTTGAACTGTGAATTTTTTCATAAGAATTTCTAAAGAAAATGATAATTATGTTGAAGAATGTCAATCCACTGTGTTGGGATTTTATTCTTCAGGGGAAAAGAAATGACTCTGCGAAAAATAAAAATTTTCTGTACCTAAATCTTAGATATAAGTGTATTTCTTTATAAAAATTGTTTTCGAAAGATAATCTATTGTTACAATAACAACCGTTTGAAAGTTTAAATGACGTTGAGTCACACGATGTTGATGTTATTTTATTGGAGAATTCAAAAAATATGTAGCTTCAAAGTCCAAGATTTTTCCAGCAAAATCATCTTTTCGCAATCTTGCGTTTAACTTACCGCCATATTTAGTAAATTGTTCCTTAAAAGTTTTTGAATTTATAAAATCAAGAGCAAATCATACTCCGTAGATCTGGACCGAGGACAAGAATAAATATTACGTAATTGCTGGGTATTCATAAAAAAATTTTATCCGTGGTATGTCTTAATAACTAAGAAAGAAATTGTCTAAATTATCAAATTTTATCGCAGAAATCACACAATATTTATTCATGTTCTTCGTCCAGATTTAAGGATTAAGATTTCGACTTGATTTTATGAATTCCACAAGTTTTTAGGAATGATTTTCTAGATTTGGCAATGAGTTGAACGCGCAAGATTTCACAAATTACGATTATGATGCGAATTTTTTTTAAATTTCAAATGGTTGTTCTTTGAAAGTCGTAGATTTAGTTTCTGCGCAGATATTCACCTTTAAAATGAAGCATGCATTTGCAAACAGTCAATACAATTGTACCAAAACCAGTGTGTCAATGACGAATATTTTCGTTTCTAACACCGAAAATGGAGAAGATGCTAGAGTTTTTTTTAACAAGAAATGGGATGAAATCGAGACCACCTTTTCATCGATCGTTCTTTCAAGCGTAAATGTTTTGTTTAAAAAAATATAATTTTATTTCGTCGCCTAATCCGTATGACCAAATATATTTTTTAAACCAAGCCACTATAAGTCTTTGAAGCTCAGCGCGTAATTTTAACTATTTCTGTTAAACCTATTTACATCCAAAGATATTTAGTGGCTTGATTTATGTAAAAAAAATTTATTTGGTCATATGGATTAAACGAGGAAATATATATTTTTTCTAACGAAGCCTTGACTCTTGAAAGAACGGTCGATAAAAAGTTGGTCTCGATTTCGTCATATTTCTTGATGAAAAAACTCGAGCATCTTCTACATTTTCGGTATTTGAATGCATTCTTTTTATTGATTTCGTCGCTAAATTATGTAGAATTACCAATTAATCATGTCTGAAAACTAAGCGACAAGATCTTCATTGATACACTGGTTTTGGAAAAATTGCATTGACTTGTATTGACAACCATTTTGAAGCTTAGAAAATTTCGCGTCGTAATCATAATTTGTGAAATCTTGCATTATTTCTTTGTTTGGACTTAAACTTCGGCAAAATGTAGTCCTATTGGCTGGCAATTTGTGGAAAAAAATATCGAAAAAAAATTTATTTTTTACCTTAATTTATGTAGGTAAAATATTAATTTATTCAAAGAATGATTTTATGATAGGAAATCAACGCACGCGACGAATCTCGTATCGTAAACATTTATTATGATTACTCAGCAATCACGTAATATTTATTTTTCTTCTCGGTCCAGATTTAGATAGTATAATTTGCTCTTGATTTTATGAATTTATAAACTTTTTAGGAACAATTTACTGGATTTTGGGAAGATTTGAACTAAGATTTCGAAAAGATGATTTTACTCGAAAAACCTTTGACTTTGAAGCTACATATATTTATATTGTCAAATAAAATAACTTCAGCATAGGCGGATTCAACGCCATCCACACTTTTAAACGGACAAACGGTTGTTATTGCCAGGATAGATTGTCTTTCGATAACAATTTTCATAAAAAATACACTTATATCGCAGTTTAAAACAAAGCAAATTTTTCTTTTTTGCAGTCATTTCTTTGCATCTGAAGAATAATATCCTAACACAATGGATTGCAATGGACAATTAAAGAAATGATGTAAACTATTCTATGATGAAAATTTCCATTCGACGAGAGTAAATTTACTTATTTTATTAGCTTTTTAGGAAATGCCAAAAAATAGAGCAAAGAAATGTATGCTTCTAAGAAATATATGAACGTCCCCAGAACATGATATTGTTTAAAGTGAAATATATTTTCACAAAAATGCAAAAAGAAATTGGAGAGAACTATATGACTGTACTACTATTACTAGTAGTATATGTTAAATCCTGGATATTATTGGATATCATTTTCTCTCCTTCATTTGCAATCTAGAATATATTATTTCTTTAAATGTCTTAGGGCCGCAAAAAAAGTAGGTCACAGCCAGGGTTTTCTGGCTGCCAATACATTTCAGTCCGCCACTGATTGAGAGAAGCTAATGGAGGAATTCTAGGAGGACATTACGCTATTGATGAGACTCTTCAAGAAATTAAAAAAACGACACAAATGGCCCAACATCATGGCAGAGGTGGAGTAATACATGAAAAACTCTGACACTTTTCAACAGAATGAGAATATACAAAAGCGAACTTACCAATATACTACACCAAACATTCCTAATAAGCCAAACGAAAAAATTGCAATTGATCTTATAGGACCATACGATACTACGGAGAATGGAAATAGATACATTTTAGTAGTTCAAGATTACTTTACGAGATTTCTGACTATTGAAAAGTGATAGCAGTGTTACAAGCAGTGTTAAAAGCATTGTGGAGGGTGGACTACGTTTTCAAGGATCCATGGCAAACCAGGAATTATTCTAACCGATAATGGGACAGAATTCGGGTCACGGGATTTTGGTGCGTGGATGACAAAATAAAAAATTAAAATAATTTTCTGATCCGATTATCACCCTCAATGCAATGGAAAAAATGACAGATCACATGCGAGCCGGAAAGAATTAATCAGAAATCACGCAATTTAAAAGGAATGGGATAACACTATCATATGTAATGTTGACGTATAATGGCACCGTCAACCGACAAACGGGTTACTCACCGTTTGAGTTGCAAATGAAAAGGGAACCTAATACTATTTTCGATGATAACATGGACAGTAGGGATTTAGAAGATATAATAAAAGTAATGGAAACTAAACCTTCACCTAAGATTCACAGAAATGACCTAGTCCTTATCCGAAACTTGAATCCCAACTCATTTGAAGAATTGTGGAAAAGACCGTATAGCGTACTAAATTAGACAAGTTAAGTAAGCTTCGAAATGAAAGTAGGGTTGGTCCGTAAATTGTAGCATAGGTCAGACATTAAGCCTTTCTTTTTGGAGCAGGTGAGGCTGATAATACTTCTATTAATCTATATAAGCGAAATAGAAATAACATTCCAAAATCGAAGGCCGTTGATTATTCTCAATATTCCTTTACTGAAAGAAAAATTCTACAACTTAATTAGAACCATACCGATACCTCAGATAGGATGGTTTTATAATTCTCTCATTATACCAAATGATGACTTCATTATGTTAGATCAAATTCGAACCATATTTATACCCACTTCTAAAACTGAGCTCTTGAATATGAAAAACTTAGGCAAACTTAGTATATTAAAGAGAACCCATCCTGATTATTCGACCCAAACCATAGAAAGCTGTTCAACTGAAGTTATGACTGAAATAAAGATAGAAAGTTACCAAACTCAAGTAATGCAATTAATAAACACTCTCTGGATATAATTAGGGGGTAATCAAGATTGTTCAGCTACAGCACCTTATACGGGAGGAATTTTACACATACTGCGCTGTAATAATTATGTTGGAAATCGATGTATAAAGGGTTCGTTTATAAATTTGGATGGTAAATGTACTGCGACTACTGTATCATATCTGAATATCTCTTATAGAGAAACATTAAGTAATTCTACTTCAGACGAGTTCTTGTTCGGAAAGACCTTGCAAGATACGATTAATATGTGTCGCTTTATAGACGAATTATGCAACGTTTTGAAATTGGCACCAAAACCGCAGACTAGTATACCATTAAGCCATTTCCCTTTCGGGGTAGGCGTGACACTACCCGTTTCGGGTAGTGTTTCTAGGTTGATAACTTGTAGTAAATAACTACAAGTGTGGGCTCACCACACCCACGATGTGCCAACAGCACTCAGTTTTCTCGAATGGTCACCCATCCAAGTGCTAACCGCGCCCAACGCTGCTTAACTTCAGTGACCTGACGAGAACTGGTTTTTTCAGCGTGGTATGGCTGTTGGCCATATAGACTAATAATTCAAAAATCTCGAGGAACCCGCTACATCAGAAGACTAGATTGACTACCGCAGACCCAATCGGTAGCAGGAAAATCCACAAAGAAGATGCCCTTAGCTATGTTAGGTAAAGTAGCTGGTAGACTCGGTAATTTTATTCATAATTGGAGAAAAGTAACATCAGATAAAATAATATTATCTTGGATAGAAGATTAGAAAATTTGTGATATTTTTCTCGCTCAAAAATTCACTAGTGGTTTTTGGTTACTTTTGAACCTGAAAACCCCTGAACACTGAACATTTTAAATTAGAAGTTAGCTTCGAAACTATTGGCTCCTAGAAGTTTTATGAGCACAGTTGACCTTAAAGATGTTCACTACTTGATTCCGATAAAAAATTTAGACAGGAAATACCTTCGACTTTAGTTTACCCACACCTTGCATAAATTTAACTTCCTCCCTATTGGACTGTCAGTGAGATTGTAATTCAATTTAAATTCAATTAACATGATTATGGAAGGTTGATAACTATGACAGTAATCTGATTTTATCAGGATATCTAAGGCCCAATTTACTTTCGTGGCTTGAAAATACTTCTGAGGCAACAAACTATAGATGCGGTGGAATATTGTCTCGAAATTTTCTCATTTCCCTCTCTAACGAAGTGGTGCATTGCGTGTAATGGAGTAAGATCTCAAGCTTTTTGGATGAAAGGAGAGTGCCAATTATCTATTAATGTTCTTGAATTGAAAGGCTGTTTAAAAAAAAAAAACAAGAATTACGACTCCAGCGCTATCTAACCTCGTTTAGGTAAAATAAACTATAGAAGAATGGCGACTCCACGTGTGTCCGTTGCTTTTTACTAAGTGGTGTAAAATAAGTCGGCGTTGTAAAAGATATTTCAGAAAAGATCTATAAGGAAGAACAAGATTTTACTTGTGTTTTTTGTTACCGATTCTACGTTTTGCTCCAATTTGCTCACTATTGTTTCACTTGGCTCGCACCTGACAACGTGACGTAGGCGTTCCTCTTAATTCTCCTTAAATTATTGTTATTATTATTACCTTAATTTTACAAAAAAATTATATAACAGTGCCCAGTGTGGAGATTTGAAGTTAGCCAGAAATCGCTTTTTTCTCTCAATTATCCTTCAGATCATGTTCCCGGACCAGTGATGTCTTTCGAGCAAAATTCGCTGTTTGGTATTATTTTTAATTTTTTTTAACATTCTCACTGTGAACATTTAAAGATAACACAATCTTTTTCTTCTCCCAATTGTGTAATGCTACTATATTTAACTTTATTTTGTTCAAGCAGAATTCAACTTCAGCACCACTTTTCATCATTTCATCACAAAAATCATAACCTCAATTATTCTCAGAATATCTTAACAACAAAAAGTTCGCGAGAAAGAGGCTTCTTATTCTAGAAATAAATAAAAATGGACTTTCATCATATACTTTTTAACATTTATTGAAATCAAATTTAATAGTTATGCATAACATTTAGAACAATCTTTCTATAATAATTTTCCATAATCAAATTTCTGAACAAGATTTACATACAATGAATAATAAGGATTTTACATTTAATTTACAGTACTTATAATAAAAAATAGATTCTAACTAATATACTGCTCAATACATTTAGTTTAGTTTTCCAAGACTGTATTCGAAAGAAAATTGGGGCAATCAAAAGTCGGACACTAAATTATGTTTTGGCATAAATGGTCGATTTCAGGTATATGAATCAGCAACCATTATCTAAACGATTAAATTTGGGTTATACAATAGAGTCTGTTCACATGGGTAAAAGTTTGGGTTTCGACAAAATATCTTGTAACGCTATAAAGGGGATCGGAAAAAATCTGTTGAATACTCTTGAATTAGGGGAACGCAATATTGGAAAGGGTCAAAGTAGATCATGAAATATTTTCTAATATACAGAACCACCCTGTGATCCACGCGTTTAAATAGTAAGTTGATCTATTTAAAATTCGTGAATGTACGCTCGCTCATCTTCATCAACATGAAATCCTAATTTCTAGTTTTGACAACCATGTCAGTCGACACGTGTGTCGGCATTCTGACATGTTCTCTTCTCTCTAAGAAGTTGAGAACGTTGAAGCGCTTCAACGGGCTGAACTTCTTAGAGAGCAGAGAATGCGTCAAAATTCCGACACACGTGTCGATCAACATGGGTAACAAAACCAGAGATTAGGATTTCATGTTGATGAAAATGCGCGATCGCATATTCACGAACTTCATATAGATCAACGTACTATTCAAACGCGTGGATCAGAGCGTGGTTCTGGTTCTGATCATCTTATACGACAAGACACACCCACGTCTTCAATTCCTGGAAGAAGCAATCGTCGACGCGGCGAAAATAGCAAAAAATAAAAAAATTGAACGCACCTGAAACTCTACTGTATAGGGGCGAATTTTTCACTAAATCGGCACTGAATATCAGAATTATTCTCACATGGAAGAATAATAAGGATATAGTTTCGGTGAAACTTTCACGGAAATACCTTCAATTTTTTTATTTTTTTCTATTTCCGCCGCGTCTAGGATTCCTCATTTCAGGATGATTATACCTAGGTCTGTCCTGATGTAAAGGACAATCAGAACCAGATCTATCCTCTGATCCACGGATTTGAATAGCAATTTAAGCTAGTCGAAGTTCGGAAATGTTCGCTCACGCATTGTCATCAACATGAAATCAAAACTCCGGTTTTGATAACCATGTTGATCGAAAAGTGTACCATCATTCTGAGCCAATGATCTCTGCTCTCTAACAATACGTCGAGCCTGTGCTAACGCAGCATGTTCTGCATGATACCTTACTAACGCGCCTGCGTCGCTAACAATTAGAACCTCGTAATCTTCTTCATTGCCGGTGGGCTCCCGAAATAAAGGAATTGGCCAGTCAAGAAGTTGTTGGCTAACATTATTTGCATTAATCTTTGCAATGAGACTACCAAGGAACTTTATTTCTTGACCGCAATGAATCCGGAGTCCTCGTATAGTTTGTAGATCACGAGGAGTAGTTTCACGCCTACGTCAGGAACCCTGGCGCGCCCTACGGTCTGCACGTCTGTCTGAACTTGATTCTGTGAAAATACAATAGAAATATATAAAATTTAATGAAACAGAAATTTTTCATGTTGTTTGTGCCACATGCTAATTTATTGAACAGAATGGTATAAAATTGTATTGATTTGTTGAAACCAGGCTGCTGTTGGTACACTGATAAATATTGGGATTCAAGAAAAAACAACTATGCTGCAATGGCTAGATCTTTTCTAATCCATATTACTACACTTCTAATAGAGATAACTTCGATTGAACGGTAAGGTTTAGGTACTATCTAAAACTAGTAATTTTGATAGAAATCATATCAAATTGAATCAAGCAAATTTCACGAGTCAAAATCTATCAGCACATTGGATAGACCTTTCTGCCTGTTTACCAACAGTTTCTCATTGAAACCCTATTAAATCTTATCCGTACAAAACTTGTCTCAAATCCCATATATTTTAGAGTCTCGAAAATTTGTGTCAAATTATATACATCGATAAATCTTATACTTTTCTATCAACAGCTTCTCATTGAAATTCTTTTAAATTTTATCAGCGGAACACTTGCATTAAAGGCTGTGTTTTTGTATGTCGAAAATTTCTATAAAATTCTATTCGTTTATAAATATTGTACTTTTCCGTCAACAGCATATCATTGAAACTCTCTCAAATCTTACCGCACAAAACTTTTGGATCAAATCTTATGTTTCAAAATCTTGGATGTTTTTAACTATCTTTACCCAATCCCATCTTTCTAAATTGCAGTAATTTCTATTAAATTCTATCCTTCGAGGAATCTTATATTTTTCTTACAGCAGTTTCTTGTCAAAATTCTTTCAAATCTTATCGACACAGGACTTGTATCAAATCCTACAATCCACAATCTTTGAAGTTTTTATCCAACTCCATCCATCGAGAAATCTTATACTTTTCTGTCACCAACTTCTTCTTATTTCCAGAAATTCAATTTTTAATTTTTAATCTTATTTTTATGATTAAATGAAAAACTCTTCGTCCTATATAAAAATTATTAATAAGAAATTTGCAGATCCTTTCTGTGTCAACAACTTTTGTCTATTAATTTTTTTTCGCAGCTTGTATGGTTATTCGAACAGTTTCAATTTTTTATGTCTAGGGTTTTTTTTTACGATGAAAACAAAAACTATGCGTCCTATGAAAAAATTATCAATGCCAAATTTGTGGCTCTTTTTTCTATGAGCAACTTTTTTTTATTCATTTTTTTCATAGCTTGTGTCGTCTGTCCAAAAATTTAATTTTTTTTCTTAATATTATTTTTTACGATTAAAACCAAAACTCTGCGTTCCATCAAAAAATGAATAATAACAAATTTGTGTTTTTGTGTAATTATTTTTTTCGTAGCTTGTGTCGTTTGTCGAATTTTTTATTTTATTTTTAATGTTGTTTTTTACGAATAAAACAAAAACTCAGCATCCTATCAAAAAATGAATGAGAACAAATTTGTTGCTCTTTTTTGTGGAAACAACTTTTGTCTAATTTTTTTTTTCGTAGCTCATGTAGTTTGTCCAAAAATTTAATTTTTTTATTTTCAATATCGTTTTTTACGAATGCACAATTTTTGTATTCTGATCTTTTTTCTATCTTGCATAGTTTGACTGAAAAATTCTTTTGACTTTTTTTTCATATCGTGCGATGTTTGGTTTGAAATTTTCATTTTCTTTTTTTTCTAAATTTTGCAAATCCTATAACCAGGGTCGCATCCAGAAAAAATTCTTGGGGGGGGGGATTAATTTTCACCTAAAATCTAGAAATAATTTTGTTTGATGAACATAAAGTTGCTTCATTCTAGTACATTTCCTTCAGAAAAAAAAAATATTTTCTTGAATTAAGAAAATATTGTATCATCCGTAATAGTTATGATATCTTCTTGATTCAATATTAATTCTTTTTCTGTGTAGATTAGTGACTTGTTTAAAAACACGTGTTGCTTCGACAATCTTAACGGTGGTTTACATTTGTGAATACAATATCAAATGATTGAAATAAAAAATACGCTTCCTATCAAATAATGACTCACCAACAAATTTGTAGACGATTTTTGGATGAACAGTTTTCATCTATTCAATTTTTTTTATCTTGCATAGTTTGACAGTAAAATATAATTTTTTATTTTTAAGAACATTCTTCGCGATTAAAACAAAAAATATGCGTCTCATAAAAAAATGGTATCGAGAAAATGTATTCATCTTTTGAAAATTAACTATTTCCCACTTAACACTTTTTTTATATCTCGTATAGTTTTACTTAATCCAATCTGATCATTTTTTTCGAAGGTTATCGTGCCTACAGAACACTACTTATTATTATTATTTATTAGAATAGTGCTAGAAAGTCGTGGTTTTTTCTACAATTTTCCATATTTTTCACTTTTTGTCCGCATTAGTTGCGGTTCCTTCTGAAATTTCCGTTTTTACTCTTTTTCTAATGTTTTAAAAATACTAATTTAAACAAAACAGCTATCAGCATCTACTTCAATGAGAAGTTATATTCAATATGATCCCTATATAAAATTCAAAGAATACAAATATTTGATGATAGTCAGAAATAATAATTAATTGTTCAAACAATAATGTTTATTAAATTGCATTAATTATTAGCTCACTTTACATAAAAAGTGGACAAAAAGTTGAAAATTTTAGAAAAAACGGCACCTTTCTATCTGTATTCAAAGAGAATATTATTTGAAATTATAATAAATTGTTCAAGTAATTTTTGTTTTAAATTTAATTCATAATTGTCTCGATTTAACTCAAAAGTTGAAAGCAAGTTGAAGCGACTTTCTAACTGTATTCTGGGAGAAAATTGCTATAAGCAATGATATATTGTTTAAACTATTTATTTAAACATCTAGTTATCAGTAAAAAGTCATATTTTATGTATTAGAAACCATTTGTACTAAAAGAAACTGCAGAAAATATTAATTAGCGCCAAAAACTCGCAAAACCCAATTTTTAAGTTATGGGACTTTTTTGGGATACTACAAAACAGACTCGTGGGGGTGAAATTTATAAAGTAATTTTCAACTCGTATTCTATGGATTATTGTAGATTACAATCTGCTCGGAGAGCCAAGTGACATTAATTGCAGATCGAAAACCAGACATAAAATCAGAGTTGGTTTAGAAATGTAAAAAGGCATTAAACAAACTTAAATAAAAGAACAACGTGATCCTCATATGAGTTCCTGGTCACACGCGGATCAAGGGCAACGAAAAATCGTACCAGTTGGCGAAAAACGGAGCAGCACGTAGGACCGGAACCGGTACTGGGCCTAGCGTCTTGCTGCATCGGGATGGCCATTCAAAGGCTGAATCTGGATGAAGCATTGGGAATGCTGGGAACAAATACAGGGTTGCTGACAGGCGAAAGCTATCCTGGGCTATACGTACATGACGGACAGAACCAGGAAAATCTTGGGATTACCCAAGAATGACCTAAGGACAGTGGTTCAGATGCTCACAGGGCACAACCACCTGAACTATCCATCACATGCACAAAATGGGGAACAACTCCACGCTAGAGTGCAGGATATGCGGCAGGGATGATGAAACAGCCCGGATGGTCTTATTCCAGTTCCCGGGATTAACAAGGCTCAAGCAGCAGACTCATGTGGCCCTCTGCATCACAGTAAAAAATCTGGAATACATTTTGTTGCAGCTAATTTCCAGATGGGGTTTCATCCGGCTCGAACTTCGGGTACGAAACTACCGTCTATTGTTTTTTCCGCAAAACTGTAAAAAGAATTGACAGAAGGTGACGTTTCGTACCCCAAGTCGGAGGGAAACGATGCCTTGTGTAATGGTACCATTCACACTACCAAGGTTATTCTTTGTTGCAGGGAAATGGTACCCTGTAATCAACGTCAGATTTACATTCTGTTTGTTTCTGTGATGGAACTTGAGGAAATTATAACGCGATCAGTGGTTGCTATCCTGGGCTTCACCAAGAGGTCTGGAATAAACTATTGAGAGCGAATAGTTAAGGGAGTGGCACAATAGGCTTCATAGTTTGAATGCCATGAACTAAACAATTTAAGGGAAAACATTATGTCGCGCGCGCTTTTGACTTCAACTATTCAATTATCTGTTGTATTATACTTACCAATAGAGTATAAGAAAACTGCTCAGGTTATGAGGAGAATAGCAATAGTGGTCCGCATTTTTCCAAAATAGAGGAGCTAGCTTCTTGAAGAATTTCCCAAGAGTATAAGTGATTGCGAGAGAAATCAATGCCGCGTTTGCCGCTTTATATAGAATCCATTATCTTCTTTATTTTAATCGATCGTGAATACTTGAAAGAGACATGACGCAAAGTACATAACATTTTTATTGTTTGCATTTCTTTTCATGTACGCGGTTCATTGCGTGATCTTGGAGCCTCCAGTTATTTGTCAATATTGCGTATACTCTCAGAAAATTCTAGAAAATGTATATCGTTCGAAAAATATGTCACGCCTTTAGTGGGGCGAGGGATCAGGAAAAATAATACGCATCGTTATGAAAATGAAGTGTTTTTTTTTTTAAATCTTTAGGTAGATTTAGAAAAACTGTCGAAATGTTTAACTTCGACGTAGATTGTCCTAATGCCTCAAGAAAATTTTGTTTGCTTCCTTGGAAGTAGGCAACGTCTTTAATCAGAATTGTTAAATTTCCTTAGAATTGACTGCTTTATTATTTGAAGATTCTCATCATAATGAAAAGGTATTAGTTTTATGTGAAAACTGACTATCGTGGTTTTCTTTAAATCTCCACGTTTCGAGACCTCCTGAATCTGAATAAACAGGTTTTAGTATGGTGTCTGTATACCGGATAACTCTTAAAAGATTAATTGGATTAGGTTGCCCTTTTGTACACGTTTTTAGGGGCCAAAAAGAAAGATCGAGTTTCTTGAACAGTATTTTTGGACCAACGCCTCAGGTCTTAACCACCAAAAAAAATAATTACAAATTCAAATTTGCGATCAGACTATGCAGGATACGAAAAAATATTATATATATTAAATTTTTGGAAAAAACAACACAAGCTGCGAAAAAAATGAATAGACAAAAGTTGTTCAACCAAAAAAGAGCTACAAACGTTCTATTAATCTTTTTTTGATAGGACGCGTTATTTTCTGTTAATCGTAAAAAATATTATTAAAGATACAAGAATTAAATTTTTGGGAAAACGACAAAGATGCAATAAAATTTTTAATAACAAAATACATCTTTTCAATATCAGTGCATTTCATGAATTGTAATAATATAAATTTATTACAATGATAGATTTTTCTGCTTAGACTAGTAATTGAAAACGTGCACTCACTTCTCGAGGAATATCTCCAGAACAAAGAAAGATACACTAATTTTTGAAAAAGCATTGAAATATTGATCAAATTGTGCTTCAAAGGACCTTCATGTGAAGTATCTACGATCAATAGAGACTGAGATAATTTTTGTCAATTTGTATGACTGAAATTCATCTCCTGGCAAAGTCTAGAAAAATAATGGTAAAAGTTTGAATGTCACGCAAAATTAACCTGAATATCTCCTGTTTAAAATGAGCTCAAGAAACAGTACAAATTTCTACTGGTTTTCAAATTGATAAAGGACAGAAGATCGAGCATTGCTTAATCGAGCGATTTTTGTATTGGGCGCTCATCTACATTTTTAGTGATATTTCGAGAACCAGGATACATTTTTACTGTTTCTTAGGCTGGTTTTAAAGAAGAGATTCAAAGCTTCCTTTTGCGTCACCTTTCAGTTTTTTTCTCTATTTTCTTAAATTTTTCGAGTTAAACTTGAATCATGAAAATGAGCAAAAATCAGAAGTTAGACCAGTCTTTCTCACTCACTATCTTAGTTTATAATTGTCTAAAATGCTTGACATAAGGCTCATTTGACGCTGAATTCAATGAACTTTTCAATGAATTTTTCTGAATTATTTTATCTTATTTTGTTCTAAAGATATCCTGCGATAAGTGACTGTCTGTATGCTCATTGAAGTCTGAGTATTCAAAGATATTTCGATTCGGGCATTTTGATAATTATGTACAAATATATTTTTTTCAATCAATACATATAAATTGTTATAATTAATTTCAAAGAGAGTTTGTTAGTAACAAGTAGAGGTGTGCAACATTTTTAAAAACCTGAACCCGATGGGTTGGGTTTGTATTTTTTTCGGATCGAGTTGACCAAGTTGGGTTTCGGGTTCGCAAGCTTGCCCGAAAAACCGAACATTGGTCTGTTACGTTCCGAGCTAAAGGCGAAGGTAGATTGGAAATGGGTTAGAATGAGGGAGGCTAGTGAGCTGATTATCTCAGGCTGGTAAGACCTGACCAATTATTTATTTGTGGGTACGTTTGTCACTTGCCAGCTCTATGCGGGCTGCGTTAAACCGATGCTTAAAAAAAAGATAGTTACGATAGTAGATGATTTATTGGAAAAATAATGGATAAGATTGACAGTTACATAAATCTAAACTTACATGTACCTTCTTACTCGTAAAAGGGAAAGAGAGAGTAGTAGTTTGTCGCTTGCGTCTCTATAATCGGAGGACGACGGCAAGATCCTCTCGCAAAGTTAGTTTGTCGCTTGCGTCTGTATAATCGGAGGACAACGGCAAGATCCTCTCGTAGAGTTGGTTTGGGTAATAGCGAAGAAATTCACAATCAAAAATAATCCGTAGAGCGATACACGGTCCTATATCAGCTACCGAATCCACTCTTGAGTTCTTTTCAAGGATGTATAACACTGCGGACTTTACCCGGAATCAGACTCATAAGACGACCGAAGGTCTCAGCCGAAGGGACTTAGTTTACAACTTGATGATTCGTTACTTAGTTCACGAAGACTTGAAGTACGCGATTCGTGTATCGAAGTTATCAGTAAGACTGTCAGAAACGTAAGACCAAAAGTACGCGACTTTTAGATCGAAGTTGTCAGTGTGACTGCCAGGAACATAAGACAATTAGCAGGGGTGTTTCTGGATCGTATATACTTCTTGTTCCCCGTGGGCGTGCTAAAAGTGGAAAGAGCACGTACGATGCCAAAACTGGAAAGAGCATGTATTTTTCCAATAGTGGAAACAACTCGTACGATCAAAAGATTGAATCTCGCTAATGAGTATCGAGTTACACGAACGACTAACATGTAAGTTCCCTCTGCTGACACTCTTGGTTACCGATTACCTCATCTCTTGCTCTTTCAGGAATATGAATTCTATAACTATCTTAATGGTATTCAGAAGGCGGGATGGTTGCGGGTGAAGTAAAAGACTCCGTAATCCCACAAACACAATATTCACAAGTACGTTGAACAGAAGCACACACTTTTATATTTTGAAAGGAAGTTAATAATTCAAAAAGTCAACGTTTTTTCGACATAAAATTAGAGACATCCGCTCTGTTTAAAATCACGAAGAAAACTGAAAGATCATTCCCAGAGGTACTACAGTTCAACGACTTTAGAAAATGGAAAAAAGACATGGGTCCCGGTCACTGGGTCACTCCACCGCATGGCGACCGTAGCCAGCACGTGTTTTCAAATTCTTTTCCTCTTTATAACAGGAAAATATATTGTTGAAAGGTGTGCTATGTCGGTTCTCAAATTAACCGTATTCATATTACCAGCAATATGATACATTTCCATCTCCAGACGTTTACGATAGTGACATTCATTCGCAAGAATTTTCGAGTTTTCAAAATCGACAAAATGATCTTTTTCAATACTATGCCTAGTAAGCATTGTCAATTATTCAGGGATCTTATTTATATCTCTTCTGTGTTCTTTAATCCGTACTCGTAACGGACGTTCAGTTCGACCGATATAAACCGCATTACAATTTCCTCCTTTGCACCAAATGCCATACACAATATTGTTATTATGCAATTTATTTAATTTATGTTTAGTAGGTCTGAAGACTGATATAAGGACTCTCATGGTTTTAAATACCGTAGTAACGTCGTGTGGCCCGAGGATTCTCGCGATTCGTTCAGATAGTCCTTCAACGTACGGAATGCTAATCAATGACCTAATTTCCGCGTTTTAAGCAATTTCATCAATTCTGCGCTGTTCGTCTTTGGCCGTAATATGCAATCTGAGATTGATATTCTCTCTCAGGAATTGTTGCGATTAAAATTTCTCATTGAGATGGTCCTTCACCAGTCGCAAGTTATTTTGCTGAAATTGTTTATAGGAGAGGAGAATAGCTCTGTCGATCATATTGAAAACTACGCTTTTTTTGTATTTTTGTGGGTAGTTAGAATCGAAATTAAGGCATCTACCGGAACACGTTGGTTTACGAAACCAATTGCAATTTATTTCTTGGCCGTCATTCCTGTGAAAAGTGACATCTAGAAAATTGATTGCCCTATTCTGTTACTTCTGTAAAGTGAACTTGATTTCAAAATCGTTCAAATTGAAAAATTGTAGAACGTTTCCTACTTTATTTTCTGGGAAAGCTACTAGTATGTCATCGACATAACGAACATACAAATGTACCTGGAACCCTATGTTGTAGCGCGAATTCTGGGAACAAAAAAACGTTGTAAACGTCACTATAATAGGTAATTATATGAATAAAATTTTCAAGTTGGACTGTACGTGTGGCTCTTGAAAAAAAAGAATAGCTTTCATAAACTAGACGACCAATATCATGAGGGACCTTATCTTATTGTAGCAATACAAAACAAGGTAAATATCACCTCACAACAAAATTCAGAAACTAAATTAACAGTGCATATGAATAGGATTAATCTTGCCTATACGAGATTTAATTTAAAAATGCCCCGGAGAGGATAGGTGACATAAGTTTTTATATTGCACAATTATAATTTAAATTAGAGGAAATTTGATTATAAATTTTCAGTAAGAATGAAATAGTAAATTGTGTAACGAGTGGGGTATGGTTCCATATTGCGCACGCGGGCGCCGTTGGCCCTCAAGCGGAGCAACTGCGCCATTAGATAAGATGCGTTTATGCAGTTTTCAATAACAATCAGAAAATAATAGGTCGTATCTAGTAACGAAGAAGTGGAATACAAAATTCAAAAACTGTGTTTGTTTGCACGTTTTCAAATCTTGTCGCACGGCGTGCTACTTAGAAAAAAATCTTTTTTTCTCGGTAGAGATGCATTCGGGCGGGACGAGACCAGAAAATGTCAATTTCGGGAACCATCCCGACTAACCACAGCGAGAAGTTGTCCCGTATCTCTTGATTTTGGTCGAGAATTTCGGAAAACGAGCAAAATCGGGTAAGATTCTCAATAAAGTTTACAATCTGACATTTCGAGTAAATATAAAAAATATTGAAATTAAAATTTAAGAAAAGGCCCAAAGAGACCATTGGAAGCTTCGTGGGCATCAAAATAATAATTTAATATTGTATACGAAAAATATAACAATGAATTGGTTAGATTTTGTAAAACTATTATACCTAATTACTTGATTTAGTATCAAATCATTACTTTGATGCTGTGCTCGAAATTGACGATGGTTTTTTTCCGCCTTATTTTTGAGATTTACGTGAAATGTCAAACTCAAAATGTAAACATTATCGAGAATCTTGCCCAATCTTGTTTGCATATTCAATTCGGGATGGGATAAGAATAAACAGTTGAAAACCAAAAGTTATCTACAACAAAAATATCTCGAATACGGGCAATATCTCGCGAGATTTGAGAAATTCTCTCCTCGGCGTGCATCTCTAGTTCCCGGGCATGTGGCAAATTCGTCATCATCTCAGAAATATGAAGAAGAAGATGAAGAAGATCGTCTTCATCTTCATATTTTTGACTTGATGACGAATTTGCAACATGCCCGGAAACAAAAGTTTATTTTTCTAAGTAGCACGCCGTGCGACAAGATTTGCAAATGTACAAGCCAACACAGTTCTCAAATTTTGTATTCCACTTCTTCGTTACTAGATACAAATTACTTGTCACGCATTTATGATTGTCTTTTCTCAACGGATTGCAGCAAACGTTGGTCCAACGAAAATAATCAAAAGTTTCCACAAAAAACGGCAAAAATGAAGAGCGAAATGAAATGTATCGCACATAATTTTATAGCTTGTGGTTTCGGACGTTTAGCGACCCAGCGCCGAGCCCGCCGGCCGATGTACGGCGCGAGGAAAAAATTCGTTTTTAACACTCCTAAGGTCAAATACAATTTTTTTGCTTCAGAAATTTGAAGTTGAAGGTTCATTCTACATGTGTGTACAATTTTAGCCCAGTCGCGTATGGAGAACACGTAACAATTTCCAATTATTTATGAAATTGTTATTGAAAATAAATTATTCTCTTAACAAATTTCGATGTTTCGTCTGATTTATTTGAAAAGAGAATTTGACTTATGCTTTTTACAAGAAAATAGTGTCCAAAGTTTACGTACCAAATAACAAACAATAAAAGGGAATATTGAAAAATCCTTCAAATTGTTTTTTTGTATGGTCGAATACTTCACAAATATATCATTTATTTCATAATTTAGGTTTTCATGGAAAATTTGGTGAAACATTTGCCCTGATTTGACTCACCTACAGTAATTTAATTTAAATTTAAACTCAATCCTCAAAAAAATCTACAAAAGTAAAAAAGGGCACTTGTGATAAAAGAAAGAAAAAGGATCTATTGTGATTAGAGAAATGTAAAATGTATGATAAAAAAGGAAATGGGAGTTGTATCATCAATAGTATTATAAAATAGGTTGTGATTATTTTGTTATTATTTGAATTCTAGATATAAAAAAGGTGCGTGAAAATACACGGAGAAAAAAACCACACTGTTATAGTAGGCTGAGCTCTTAATATTACAGCATGGAACTTCATGTGCGAAATTGGTATGAATTTCTACCAATATTGGCATCAGGTTAGACATTTTTAGCATTAAATGTCCTATACCATAAAAGAATCAAGCGCATGCCGTTATTGCTGGAGTCACATGCCCTTAGAGCAGTTGTGCCTTGCGAAAATAGCTCGAACTTCGCCTTGCTACGGTTGTAAGAAAACTCATCCTATTAGAGTATGAGTACTCTTACAAAAGAGATATTAGGCCACGCCTACCGGCGCT
>CAKNYM010049915.1:75229-91910 GCA_932195095.1 Andricus curvator
AAAGAGATTGAAAAAGAGAACAGGACTTTAGATTGATAGAGAGATAGGAAAATATTGACGTTGATAGAAGCAGGATAGGATGAGATAAAGAGAAGGAGATTGGAAAGGAAAGACGTGACTTTATATAGACAAAAAGATAGAAAAAGATTGACGTCGATAGAAGCAGGGTAGGATGAGGTAGAGAAAAGGAGATTGACAAAGATAAACGTGAATTTATATAGACAAAAAGATAGAAAAAGATTGACGTGGATAGATCGAGGATAAGAAGAGATAGGGAAAAGAAGATTGAAAAAGATAACAGGAGTTTAGATTGATAGAGAGATAGAGAGATAGAAAAAGATTGACGTGGATAGATAAAGTATATGATGAGATAGAAAAGAGAGGATTGAAAAAGATAGACGCGAATTTAGATTGACAAAGAGATAGAATGGGATACATTCAAGTCTTATCCGATGTATTTGCAACTAGATTGTTATAAAAAAAATCTCTTTAAAATTCGTATTTGTCCGTAAAAATACACAGAAAAAAACGTCATTTAGAACAAAGAAACAGCATCAAAATGTATTGAAAGAAAATCGAATCGTAATTTGGGTCATTATGAGCAAACCGATAATGAAAGTATTACATTTGTCTTTTAGTTTTGTTCTTTACCAACAGAACGAACATAAGTGAAATGAAATGGCAATTATTAATTTTAGAGTATATTTTAACGGTGTCAGTACAGAATTAGATAACCAACATTTTAATTGAGAATTGAATTATTTCATAAACAATTCTCAAAAAATTATTTATTTAAGTTTAATTTATGCTGAACACTAGAGAGTGGGTCGAAAATACAAAATTTTTGAAAATAGAAAATGGTTGTGACTTTTTAAAATCAAAAATGGTCCTACGGTCTTATGTTTTTATGTCACAATCCGGGCAACAAAATTTTATTTTGATAATTTAAAAGAATTTTCTTATGTGTTCAAAAATTTTTGTATTTGTCATCAATAAAATAAATAAAAATATACCATTTTTTAAGTGAGCATTTTTTGAAATTTGCGAATTTAGTGGCTTATTACTTTCTAAGGTCTTAGTATGAGCTTATTTCTTCAATATGAACTAAACGCATGTGTCATACAAAAAACTATTTTTTTTTTAAATTTCAATAAAAATTACTCAAATCTTACCAAATGTAATTTTGCTCATTTTCAAAAGACTCTAACTGAGACAAGAGTTATATTTTTTTATTTAAATGTTTGAATGGCAGTTAATACCAAACAGTCTACATAAGAAAAATTAGCATCATTCTTTGTTTAAAAATTTTCAACCAAATTGCGACACCATAGGACCATTTTTGGTTTTTAAAAGTCATTCTTATTTGTAGTATTACTGAGCATCTTGACACCACCATAGCCATTTTCGATTTTCGAAAATTTTGTATTTTCGGACCACTCTGCTAGAAAGTTGGTTTAGAAATCAAAATTCTCAAAATTTTGCATTTTTTTCTAAAATATTTGATTTTTAACACGAACACCACCATTTTTTAAATTTTCAATATTTTGAAAATTTTCCATAACCGGTTTCGAAAATGTCCACTGTACTTTAAAAAAAATTGCCAACAACATTTTTGGCACCCGTTCTAAAGAAACTTTTAATGCCAAAGGGAATTTTCACACCTTTATTGCAAAAAACAAAACTGGTGTAGATAGCGCCACTATCTACGCGTTTCCCTATGGTTCGAAATTCTCGAAAAGAGAAATAATTTCTCTTTTTGTTTTCTGTGAAATCTGTGAAATAACTTGAATTTTTCTTGACTTTTAAATCCACTCTTAGCAATTAGAATGGATATATTTGTTGAATAGAATGCAGGCCGGTTTTTAGCACTTGAAAATATGTACTTGTAAATTTGATTCAAATATCTGTAAGTATAAAAAAATTTGATATTTTATTAAGGCAAATAAGAAAGTTCTAAGGCATATTATTGTAAGCAATATGCATGATTAAATTGGTCTCTAAATTTACAGATTATATACAAATTTAAATTTTTCATAACTCTTGAAATTCCGAGAAATTTATTTATGTGCATAAATTTCATGTTTATTTTGTTATATTATATTTTTCAAACTGTCTATATACTCGAAATAAAAATAAAATGGTAACTTCGGCTTTTCGCATAAAAGGTCCCCGTGTGAAATTCCTAACCAATCATTATCACTAGTCAAAATTCTCACAAAACTGCCGAAAAATTCAATTGAACATTTTTACACCTTGCACGCCTTCAACGTCAGCCGTTGTTACCGACGGAGTTTTTTTATTTTTGTTTTATTATAGATATAAAAACGGCAAATGCTCATGCACCAACCACATCCGAACCTTGAGGACCGCGAGCCCAATATATACATCTCATGCATATATACCGCAAGTACATACACGTAAGATACACACATGGGCACGCAGCCCACAAGGAACGAAGGTGAGTGTGGGATTTATCAAACGGCACCTACCCACTAAACCTTAACTTCTTTTCCCTGCCTACCCAGGACTCCGGAAACTGCTTTCGCATTACTTCAGAGTCCCAGGCCAACGGCCACTAAGCCGTGCTTCGGCTTCCAATTTTGCTGCCAGCTTGGCATTCTTCATACTTGTAACCAACCCTCATCCAACCAGGATGCACGCATCGTCCTCGGTAGCGTGGTGGTACCGCACAGCGGGCTCGCCGGCCTTTGGCATCCTGGTTGGACATCCTGGCATCTCATCGACCCCGGCTGCAGCGCAAAGGAAGCACTGCCCGCCTGGGCTTCTTCAAGTTTCCACCCCAACCATGATGTCTTCGACATCATGTCTGGATGCAATCATAGCTGTGTGCAGTTTATTCTCCCTCACAGGGTACGCGTCGTCCTCGGTAGAAGAGACGAATGTCTCTTCTCGGGCTCGCCGGCCTTCGACCCTGTGAGTTAGTCACTCATGACTGCTGCTGGCTACAGATTCTATTCTGCTCTTCTCTTTTCTTCTGCCGAAGAACAGATTCAACATAAAGTGCTACTGCATCCCAATTCTCTTGGTTGCGGAGCATCATCAAGACTGTGTTCTCAGGGTTGAAGACATCCTCGAGCACATTCTCCAGATCGCACTTTTTAGTTGCCCATCTGTCGCATTTGTAGAAGGTATGTTCCACATCATCTACTTCTGTGGAACAATAATCACAAAATTCGCTGTCCTTCCTATTTCGCGGGTGCAGATAGGCGTTAAAGTGCCCGTGTCCGGTAAGGAATTGGGTGAGGTGAAAATTCACCTCGCCGTGTTTCCTGTCGAACCACGGAGACACCCCTCCTATCAGCTTCGCTGTCCACCTTCCTCTGGTATGAGTGTTCCACCATTGCTGCCATTCTTCTAAGGTTCTGGCTCTCTCTTCTGTTTTAAACAGTATACGATCCTCCTCTTGTTGGCAACGCTCTTACTTTCTCTTCCTCTCCTTGGCGAGAAGGAAAATGGGAATTACTCCCGCCGCAACCATCACTGCAGGTGCAGAAACAGTGCGATACGCAATTGCTATACGTAATACGTAGCGTCTTTGTACCGAGACCATTCTGTTTCGGTATTTCTGTATATCGAGCGCATCAGCTCAGATCTCCGCTCCATACAGCAGGATCGAGTGGGCCACACTCATCAACATTTTCCTTTTACTTGCTCTAGGGCCTTTGATATTAGGCATGAGCCTGGAAAGGTTCGCCACTGTTGTACTGGCTTTATCAGATACTTTCTGAATTTGTGCCCAGTAGGTCAGTTTCTGATCAACGGTCTCTTCGAGGTATCGGACAGCTTTCACAGCCTCTACGGGCGCTCCGGTTATCTGAAAGCTCATTAGATCTTCGTAGTGTCTCTGCCTCGTGAGGACAACTACTTCAGTCTTACTGGCCGCCAATGACAGCCCATGCTCCTCAAGCCAGATATTAACCAGCCTGGTGACATGAACCACTCTTAGTTGTGCTTGCTCTAAGTTTCTTGCTAGTATCATGGCAGCAAGATCGTCTCCGAAAGCAATCAATTTGGCACACTCAGGCAGGACGATTTCTAACACACCGTTGTATACAACGTTCCAGAGGTCTGGTCCAAGTGCAAAACCCGTGGGCCACTCCTGCAGTGACTTTACGACTCTGCTGTCCCTCTGTTGTATCATACAACAGCCTCCTGTCGTCAAAGTAATCACTGATCACCCTTCGCAGATACGCCGGCACCCTGATCGATGTGATTCTTCACATCGAGGGGACCAGCACACAGGAGTTCCTGGATCTATGATTACCCTGCCATGCCCTCTGAGTCACTGAGATGACTTCTCTAATTGCGCTAATAGTTGAGCGATTTGGGCGAAATCCATGTTGGCTCTCCGATAGTCCGCCTGATTCTTCGATGACAATCCGTAGCCGAGCCTGTAGGAGTTTCTCGAAGATTTTTCCAGCGTTTTCTAACATGCAGAGCGGTCTGAATGATGAGGGAGTAATGGGCGGACCCTTACCCTTATCCAACAGCACCAGCCTCTGGATCTTCCATCTTTTTGCAAATATGCCAGCTAGTAGACATGCATTAAACATATTAAGTAGTACGAATGGATATTCATTCCCAACTAATTTGAGGATTTCAACGGGTATCCCGTCTGGGCCCGGAGCCTTCCTATTACCCAAGGTCGTTGGTCATTGGTGAATAGCTGGACATCAGCTTCCACGACCGATATCGGAGCACGAACTCTCTCCTGATGTTCGGGAAAGAGTGCGCCCACGATTGCCTCCATAGTCACGGGATCCCGTGGTGGTTCCGGAGATCGGGACCCAAAACAGCGAGTGACAATCTAGTTTCCTCGCCCCAGACGTCCTTATCGACTTCGTCAAGAAGCGAAACCCATCCTTTGCCTTTTGCTAAATTTTATGGCCTTCGATAGTGCCTTCTTGGCCGCAAGATAAATCTCTTGAGACACACCGACGTCAGCGCGGCCCCTCTTACGTTGGGCCTTTCTGCGCTTCGCCAGTGCCTCTCTGCGGAGATCAGCAATGACATCATTCCACCTATAGTTCTGTTCAGCTTGTCGGTGCTTTGATCTTCTAGGCATTGACCTGTCACATGCTTTCTTGATCAGACAAATGGTCTGTTCGACCAAGCTTTCGTCCTGTTTCCTCGATGTCCTGTTGTGACGCACCGCCTCGTCAGTAAGACCACCTGCTCTGGCCAGCGTTTCAAGCATTGCCGGGCGACTGAGCTTTGCGTCGTTCCACCCCTGAAACCTCACAGAGACAGCATGGTTTCTCCCTACATCAGAGTTGGGCCCAACCCAGAACTTGATGTACTGGTGGTCGCTCCCAGTAATATCCTCAAGAACATGCCACCCATGTAACATAGCCGATGCACCCGCAGATGCTAGAGTGATATCAATTATAGTACCACGGTAGCCACCCCGTCTGATTTTTGGGACCGTACCCGTATTAAGAGTAGTTAGGTCCAACCTGGCCACCATTTCTACTACCTTATCACCTCGGTTGCAGGTCCACGACATGCCCCACTATAGCGCCTTCGCATTGAAGTCCCCACCAACGATGACTTCTCCGTCCAACTCACGAATTACATCCTCCAATCCGTCCAGTTTCCTGCAGAACTCATCAGTTCCCTCGTTGGGCGAGAGATAGAAACTTACGTAGGTGGTGTTTCCACTCCTGACCCAAACGTAGCCATCGCCTTTGCCCATCTCAGCACTGGGAACAGTGACGTATTTTTAATCCATATTGCTGCCGTGTTGGTATTATCCGGGTACCAGTTGAGCCCACCCATACCGCAGTATTGCTCCGAGATAATGAGCAGATCAGCCTTGTGTTCTCCCGATAGCTGAGTCAGCAGATTGCAGGCTAGTCGGCTCCTACTTATGTTACCTTGTATAATGACCGCTATTAGCGCTCCTTACCATAGTACTCTCTATACACCGAGCACCTAGAGGTTCCCGGGATATGATCAGTGTTTGTATTGCTACCTATTCGTTCAGCGCATAGACAACAATAAGGCTTCTCGCTGCAGGTCAGAGCCAAATGCCCCTCCTTACCACACTTCCAACAAGTTTTCTGTCTATCCTTCCCCTTGCAGGAATTCGCTACATGGCCAAAGCCGTGGCAACGGAAACACCGCGTAACAATTCTCCTGCGTCTTACTCGACAGCTAACCCACCCAATTCGGATGTGCCCTGCATCTTCAAGTTTCTTGGCCATGGTTTCATCGCATTCGATGGAAGCCATCCTGGATCCCCAACGGCTTGGATTCGAAAGATTTACTTTCAACTTCCCCACTTTTTCAGACCCGAGAAACTTCTCTAAGGCCTCCATAACCTCTTGCTCGTCGGATGCAGAGTCTAAGTCTCTAACATCCAACCTCGCTCTCGGTACAAGTTGACGCACTTGCCCATTTTCGCCCACAGCAGCTGTCAAAGCCTCGCTAAATTTGGCTTTTGCGTCAATACTTGCGCCCAATTCCACCAGGACATCACCTGTTCTAGTCTCCCTTATACTTTTAACGGTAACCTCCATTTCGTCGGATCTGACTTTGCTGCGGACCAGTCTAAGGACGTCCGCGTACTTCTTCCCTTCCGCAGGTTTGATCAACACTGCCTCCAGGCGAGCACGTGCCTTTCTCCTAGTTGTTTGTTTGGAGGGTCGTGCTGTTGTTCTAGACACCTCTGGTTGTGAGCCCACTTCGCCAGTTGCAGCCACCCGCTTTTTTCGCTTACGCTTCTTTGGTTCAGTCAACTCCGAAGTTTCTCCAGTAAGCTGGATCTTCTTCGTTGGACGCAATGAAGAGCCTTCACCAGGGCTGGTCGTGCTCTCAGCTATCTTCTTATTAGAACGCTGACCCTTCGGAGTACTTAGGTCATTGCTGTCCTGTGCATTCGGTTTCTTGTCCGACAGTGATAATTCCGGACGAGCCCTATTCTGCTCTGTTCTGAGTAATGTCAGAGTGTTCCTGGCCTTTTCTACTCCACCTCGAATTTTCAGGTCAAGGTTTGACCTCGTCTTGATGTATTCATGCATGTCGTTGAAGACATTTGCAAGTGTGTTTAAGAGACCTTCCAGGGTCAACTCCTTTTATTCCTCCTTATTTTCCTCCACATTAGCCTCCTTTGCTAAGCGTCTTTGTTTCCCCCCACAATCCTTGGAACCGGCATCGGCCACCGGGGCTTTCACCCGATCGGAACCGATGGAGAGATCAAAGCTCTCTTGGGGTATCTTATTTTGAAGAAGCCTACTCATGTTTGGTTTGTAATTCGGGGTTCCTTCCCCTAGCTGATTTTTCTCCGCCCCGGGTATTTGATTTCCCCGGTACCACCCATATCTGGGAGGCATTCCCCTATCCGCGACCTGACAAAAAGCAGATGGCGCTGCCAGATCTTTCCTACTTCTCCGCTTGTCGTCTGCTCTGACATTGCTTTATAATCATTTACAAAGGCTATAGGTGTAGGGTCACCAGGCGTACCGGTTTTTCGCGACATGTCCCGGTTTTTGGGTGTATTGAGAAGCGTCACGGTTTGCAGTAAAATGTCCCGGTTTTTGTCGAAATACCGAACTTAAAAAAAAAACATTTCCCTACAGATCCTTTTTTGCGAAAAATAACAAGTTTCCTTTATTTACAACATAGTTAGGAGTTACCGCCTCCAAATTACTGGTCAGAATGCACGACCGTACGAGTTGGATACTAATATGCTTTTCATAAATATAAACAAAGACGTGAGCAACCACTGTTAAATCAATTTTTCATGAATTCATGAATTCATTTTATTTTTAAAGCAGAGAGAACTCATTTAGACTCTTCTTTTAAATTCGAACTGAATTTTTAAGTTAAAAAGTTGAATGGATTAGAAAACAGACTTTAAACCCGAAAGATTAATTTTTAAGTAAATAGTTGAATTTAAATAAAAATAATAATTTTCAATTAAACAGTTGCATTTACAACCAAATAGTTGAGAACTTTCAACCAGATGGTCGAATTTTAACGCAAAAAAAATTGAACTTCCACAAATAGTTAAATTAAAAAGCCAACAAGACGAATTTTTTAAAAGATAGTTAAATTATCAACTTGAAAAGTTGAATTTTCGACAGCAAAAAAAAGGTCATTTGCAACGGAAAAAGATGAATATTCAAGCCAAAAGACGAATTTTTTACAAAAAAGTTGAATTTTCAACCTGAAAACATGAATTTACTAATAAATAGTTGAATCCTCAACAAAAAAAAAGATTAATTTTCAACCAAGAATATTAATTTCTACCAAAAAGACAAATTTTCAACAAAATACATGAACCTTCTTGTTTGATACATCAATTTTTCTTGCTGAAAATTTATCATTTAAAATATCAATTTTCAACCAAAATAGTTGAACTTTGGACCAAAAATATGAATTTTCAACCAAATAGTTTGATTTCCTACCAAATTGTTGATTTTCAAGACAAAAAAACAAATTTTCTATCAAACTTTTGAGTTTTCAACCAGAAAATATGAATGTTGAACAAAATAGTTGAATCCTCAACTGAAATAGATTAATTTTTAATCAAGAAGATAATTTTCTACAAAAAAGACGAATTTTCAACAAAATACGTGAATTGTCAACCAAATAGTTGAATTTTCAAATAGAAAAAGTCAATTTTCAATTAAAAATATCAATTTTTAACCAAAATAGTTGAATTTTCAACCAAAAAATATCAATTTTCAACAAAAAAGTTAATTTTCAACTATACAGTTTAATTTCCTATCAAGTTGTTGAATTTTCAACCTAAAATTATGAGAATATAACAGATTAGTTTTCAATCCAAACTGACGAATTTTCTACCTTAAGAAGAATGTTAAAAAAAAAAATGATTTTTTGACCAAAAAAGATAACTTTTGAACAAAATAATTGCATTTTCAACCAAATGGTCGATTTTTCAAATAAAAGAGATTGAGCCTCAACAAAAATACGTGCCCAAGGACGAATTTTTTGTCAAAATAGACGAATGTTCAACAAATAGTTGAATTTTCGACCAAAGAGTAGAATTTTAAACAAAATAATTACATTTTCAAGCAAAATAGTTTAATTGCTTATCAAATAGTCGAATTTTCAACCTACTGAAATGAATTTTTAATACAAAAGATACATTTTCTACCAAGATGATTAATTTTCTATCAAAAAAGACGAATTTTCTATAAAACAGTTGAATTTTCAACACAAAAATATATCAATACAAAAGATTATTTTCAATCCATAATGAAGAATTTTCTGTAAAAAAAAACGAATGTTAAAAAAAAAGTTGAAATTTTCACCAAAAAAGATAACTTTTGAACAAAATAATTGAATTTTTAACCAAATGGTTGAATTTTCAAATAAAGGAGAAAAAAATACACCATTTTTCAAACAAATAGTTGCATTTTTACTTTAAAAAAAAAATTAATTAATTTTCTGATGTTAAACATTGCGATCTACTGGTCAAATAAGTTTTCTGGTTTAACGAGAAAAAATCTGCCTCAGCCCGGATGAAAATTCAACCATTTGGTTGAAAATTCAATTATTTTATTCGAAAGTTATCTTTTTTGGTGAAAATTTCAACTTTTTTTAAACATTCGTTTTTTTTATAGAATATTCTTCATTATGGATTGAAAATTTTTTTCTCGTTTCACCAGAAAAATTATTTGACCAGTAGATCGCAATGTTTAACATCAGAAAATTCATAAATTAATTACCCTGGTCGACAAAATAACATCTTCCATTAAAAAAGATACATTTTCAATCTAAAGTGGAAAAGTTAAATTTTCAGTAAAATTAATTGATTTACAACAACAACAAAAAAGATTTTTCAACGAAATAGTCAAATTTTCAATCAATGAGATGAATTTTCAACATAAATAATGAATCTGCAACAGAAAAAAGGAATTTTTTACAAAGCAGTTCAAATTTGGACTAAAAAAGACAAATTTTCCACAAAATACGTGAACTTTCAACCAAATAGTTGAATTTTCAAATAGAAAAAGTCAATTCTCAATTAAAAATATCAATTTTTAAGCAAAATAGTTTAATTTTCAACCAAAAAATATCAATTTTCAACAAAAAAGTTAATTTTCAACTATACAGTTTAATTTCCTACCAAGCTGTTGAATTTTCCAGCCAAAAAGACGATTTTTTTATAAAGCAGTTGAATTTTCAACCTCAAATTATGAGAATATAAAAGATTAGTTTTCAATTCATACTGACGAATTTTCTATCTAAAAGAACTAAATCAATTATTGAAAAAAACAGCTGAATTAGTCATTTTTAATAATATATACGTATCCTTGGTAAAAATTAATAATTGTAATTCCGGCTAATTCCGACTATGGGTGGAGTTTTACAATCATGGGATGGAAATTTCCGATGCTAATCAGCGTGATCATACAATATATGAGCAATAATTGTCACTTAGTTTTTCTTAAAATAAGGTGGGTTGCGTCTAGTTAGACGCTATGTCAAAAAATTAAAAATTTGCGGATATAAAACCCTTTTCACTCCTTTTTTGAAATAATTCCTTTTTTTCCGCCTATTTTCAAGAAATTTTCTCTCGTTTTTTCGCTTAAATACGAACTGAATCAAGAAAACTCAATGAGAAAATCCAACTATTTTTCTTTGAAACTTAATTCGTTTTAACTTAAAAGTCTACTTTTATATTCTTGTTTCAAAATTCATCTCTTTTGATTAAAAATTCTACTATTCGGTTAAAGATTGAATAATTTTCATTTGAAAATTCACCTATGCAATTTTTCATTGGATATTAATTTTTTTCTCGAAAATTCAACTACTTGCTAAAAAGATTAACTACTGTGTCAAATATTAATTTTTTTCTTGAAGATTCACCATTTTATTTGGAAAATCCACTATTTTGTTAAAAAATTAACAATTTGGTTAAAAATCATTTTTCTTCGTTGAAAATTCACCTTTCAGGGTTTAAAATTGAAGGATAGAATTCCTGATAAATAAAGCAAGAATGCAACGACCAAATTTGGACAACCACCATAAAATGCTCCTATTGCAATTTGAGCAAAAAAAAATTTCAAACAAAATATAATATATGAATATTATGAATGTTTTTGTGTTGTGTGTTGATAATGGTGGAAATAAAGAAGTTGAAAGAGATAAAAAAGGAGAAGGAAGGAGATTTGGTTGCTTGCCTTGTCATTTTTCTTTCCTGTTTTTTTTTTTTTTTTTTTTTTTTTTTTTTTTTTTTTGTTTAAGGAAAAAAGAATTTTTTTTTTTCCCTTCAAAAATTCATTTTTTTTGTAGAAAATAAATGCTTGTTATTTAAAAATTTAACAATTTTTTTGAAAATGCAATATATTTCGATTTAAGATCTTACGTTGTTTCATATTGAATTTAATATATGGTAACTATACATTATTTTCTCCTCTTTTGAGAGAATTTTCGGTTGTGAAGTCTGTTAAAATATAATGTTTGTATATTTCAGTGGGGAGGGGGTAAATATATTTTAGGCGAAAAATTTGGTCAATAAACATATTATTGTATCTTGTATTTCTTTCGGATTTTTAATTCTATCTTGCGAAAAATGATAGGAAAGAATACTTAAGTTTTCTACTCGAGTTTTCAGCACTCGACCGTTATAGTTATATTTACATAGTTTGATTAGAGAAGTAAGCTCAAACACGTTAAAAAACTATTGAAGTAAAAAATTAAGACGTCATCAGTACAATCAAAGTTTGTCGAGTAATTCTAATAGTTGGCTAATTTTTATCATGTGCTAAATTCATAAAATGAGACCAATTTGGTGAATTCATCAAAAGAAAAAAAAAGAAAATATGGCGAGAATATTATTATTATTATAAAAAGAAAATCTCGCCAAGTTTTAATTTCTTCCCTATTAATACATTGTACAAATTTGTGTCGTAGATGTATCCTAGGGTAAACCCGTTAAACAAACACGTCCTTAACCAGTACACTGGAGTCCCGGTTTACCGGATCCCAATATACCGAATAAGGTTTACGGTTCGGCACTATAAGAAGCCACAAGCAGTAAGGAGAAGAACGGTTGGGAGAATTCCGATTTACCGTGAAGGTCATTGGGGGCACTTCCGAAACGCCCGGTAAAGCGGGGTTTCAGTGTATTATTTAATACCTCCCTATAACTTAAAAGTTGACAAGTTGGAAATTTCGAGAAAAAAAACGCAACTTTCTAGCATCTTTCGAAGAGAATATTGTTATTAATAATAATAAATCAGGTATTATTTCACTCGAAGTGAAAAGTTGAGAAAATATTGTCAAATTTTTAATTTTATTGAATCAATCAGAAGGCAAAGTTGTTAAACATGTAAATAGACTACGTCAGCTCTAACAACATATCGTATCTTTCAGTATTATTTCAACCAAACATTTAGATTTTCGACTAAAAAATTTGAATCAGAAAAATAGTTGAATTTTAAGCCTACAAAGATGAATTTTCACCAAGAATGGAATTTTTAATCAAGATAGATGAATTTTCAACCAAAGAGTTAAATTTTCAACAACTAAAAAATAATTTTTCAACTAAAAATGGAATAGTTACATTTTTAATTAAAAAATTAATTTTCAACAACAAAAAAAAAACGAATTCTCTACCAGTTAAATTGAACCAAACAAGACGCATTTGTAATAAAATAGTTAAATTCTCAGTCAAAAAGATGAATTTTGAAAAAAGAAGATTAATTTTCTACGCAAAAAGACGAATTTTCAACAAAATACATGAATTTTACACAAAAATGTTCAATTTTCCACCCGACCCTATGGATTTTCAACAAAGAAGTTAATTTTCTACCATGAAAATAATTTTCAAAAAAAAATAGTTTGATTTTGAACAAAATAGTTAAATTTTCAACTAAAAAAGATGAGCTTCAAATAAAAAATATGAGTTGTTAACCAAAAAGATGAGTTTTTAACCAAAAATTGAATAGTCTTTAAAAAAATAGTCGCATTTTCAAAATATAAGTACATTTTCAATCAAATAGTAGAATTTGTAACCAAAACAAAAATCCAAACGAAAATAGAAATTAATTTGCAACTAAGAACATAATTTTTTACCAAAAAAGACGAACTTTTAACGAAATACATGATTTTTTTTCAATTGAAAAAATAATTTTTTACGAAAAAAGATGACTTCTTAACAAAACAATGAATAGTTGATATTTCAACAAGTAAATATATTTTTTTAAATTAAAAACATTTGCATTCAGCCAAAAAACAATTTTTCAACGAAATAGTTAAATTTTCAGTCAAATAATAATATTTTTATCCAAAAAGATGGTTTCTCAACTAAAAATGTAATAGTTCATATATTTCAACCAAAAAAAAATTTAGTTGAAATCAAAAACCGTTTAATTCAACCAAAAATTTAATTTTCCGCAAAACAGTTGAATTTTTAACCGAATAATAAAATTTTTAACCAAAAAAGATGAATTTTCAATTAAAATAAGTAAAATATCTGGAATAGTTAAATTTCCAGTTAAAACAATTCATTATCAACCACAATTTGAATAGTGAAAATGAAAAAATAGTTGGAAAAGCAAAAAAATTGATTGATTTTCGTAAAAAAGACTTTTGAACTACATTCCGAAAGTAACTGAAAAAATAACGGTTTTTATAGTTACTGTTACTGAAAAAAATGTAACTAGTTATCTTTTTAAAATGTTTTGTGGAAATTGTGCTTATTTTGTTAAATAAATTAAAAGTATAAACTTATTAAATTTCTCTTCGAAATGGTGTTTATTTATCAATTTTACCATTTTTTTAGTGTGTTTATGTTTTTAGTAGAAAAATAAACAGCGAAAAGGACAAAAGTAAAAGTCAAAAATTGAATCCACCATCAAAATTTTTAAAAGGAGAGGAAAGATAAAAAAAGAAAAAAGATCTGTAAATTTAGTCGATTTCAAAGAATTTATTCAAGAGAAGTGAGGTATTTTGTAGGGTTTCTAAGATTTGAAGAGATTTGAAATTATTTTTTTGGAATTCACCCTGAATTCTTATTAATTTATCCTGCATTCTTTTAATTCGTTGGAGTTCTTCTGAATGTTTAAAATTCACTTAAATTCTTCTAAATTTACTCACTCATACTTAATTCAATAGATTTTTTTGAATTTTTAAAAGTTTTAATCTAATTGATCCTGAAGATCAATTGAAAAAATGATTTGAAATATTTCAAAGTTTTTTTTTATTCGTTGGCATTTTTAAAATCTTTAAATAATTTCAGAAACTTTTGAAAGGATTGGAAATATTTTAGGAAATTTTAAAATATTTCTAGAACTTTTTTTATTTATTTCAATAGTTCATAGGAATTTCAAAGACTTTGAATTATTATAGGATATTTAAGAGATTCTAATGCATTTTCGAGAGATTTAAACAATTTAAAGAGATTTCCGATGATTTTAATAATTTTGAGGAATTTAAAAAAATTTGAATGCTGTTTTCAAGAATTTCCTAGAATTTCGAAAAAAAGAAGGATTTTACAGGACCTGTAAGGTTATAGGATATTTTTAAAGATTTCAAGGATTTTCATGAGATTTCTGAGGATTTCAATAATTTAATGGAGTTTTAAGAGCTCGTGAGGTATTTTTACTAAATTTATCAGGATTTCAGGATGCAACATTAACAAAAATGATATATTTTCTATCAAAATATGTTATTATTATTATTTTTTTATTGAATTGTTGATAATTTCGATCATTCATATTATTATATTTACAAAGCAAAACTATTTTATTTCTACCTAATGTTTAGTCTTCAAGCTATTATCAAAAATTGATTCATTTAAATTTTAAAAAATAAGTTAAAATATTTTTTATTCAATGAATGAAAAATAAAAATTTCTTCTTTGGTAGGAATTATTCTATTTGTTGGAAAATTAATCTTCCTGTTTGAAAAATTAACAATGTAATTAAAATTGTATCTTTCTTAGTTGAAAAACTACTTGGTGGAAAGTTGAAATACTTTGTTAAAAATTCATTTTATTTGAAAGATTGACCTCTTTGTTTGAGAATTTCACTATTTTGTTGAAAATTTGTTGTTTTTCTGACAAAAATTAATTTTGTGCTTCCTCATAGAGAAAGCTGTGTAATGGTAACATTTTCCAAAAAATTTAAATTCATTTAATTAAACCTTCCTCTATTTAAAAATGTCTAATACAATGTTCTAAGCAATTGTCCGGATGTGTGAGTGTGTGTATGTGTGTATGAATGTGTAAATGTGTGTGTGGGATGTCACACTTTTTTGTGAACACGATAACTTGAAAACGGTTGCAGATAAATTGACGAAATTTGGAGGGTTTATTTTCACCACTAGTACCTTGAAACTGACTGAAAGATTTCAAAAAATATTTATTGCATTTTTTTGGCACACAATAATATTTTAAAAATCGGCTTTTCTATAGCAAAACTTTTTTCATTAGCATAATTCAAAGTTGATGCAAGGATATAAAAGATTCCGTGGTTCGAGACGAATCGATTGACCTATAATATTAATACATTTTATTGAATAGTAGGGAAAGTTATCGTAATTTATATATTTTGAAATCGGTTTTTTATAGTAAAACTTTTTTCATTAACATAATTCAAAAAAGGAGAATGTTAGGTATGAAAAAAAGGAGGATGTAGACTCGTTGATTGAAAGGTTCAAAGGGTCGATTGATAAGGTAAGGGATGAGATAGGTACCAAAATGTAAAGTTGGTTTCTAAATAAAAAATTTTGGAATTTTTTACTTTTGATTCCAAATTTGTGTTCTGCGACTCAAAAACCGTACTCGTTATGACTTTCATAGAAATCTACCAAATTAATGAAATATTCAAAATTTGAGTCGAATTTTGGATTTTTTACCCCAAATTCGTGTTTTGTGACTTAAAAAACCCCCTCGTACTGACTTTCATAAAAATCTACCATATAATTAAAATTTTGGAATTTTTTACATTTGACCCCAAATTTGTGTTCTGTGACTTAAAAATCCCTCCGTACTGAAAAAAACCCTACTGACTTTCATGAAAATCTACCATATTAATAAAATGTTCAAAATTTGAGTTGAATTTTGGAATGTTTGAATTTCGACTCCAAATTTGTGTTCTGTGACTCGAAAACCCCCTCGTTATGACTTTCGTAAAGATCTACAAAATTAATAAAATTTTCAAACCAAACAAATTTGTTCATTTTGACCCCAAATCCGTATTCTGTGGCTTAAAAAACCCACTTGTACTCACATTCATAAAAATCTACATATATATACCATTAAACCATTTCCCTTTCAGGGTAGGCGTGACACTACCCGATTCGGGTAGTGTTTCTAGGTTTTTCTTGTAGTTTATAAATAACTACAAGTGTGGGTTCACCACACCCACGATGTGCCAACAGCACTCATGTCAGTATTCTTGAATGGTCACCCATCCAAGTACTAACCGCGTCCAACGCTGCTTAACTTCAGTGATCTGACGAGAACTGGGTTTTTCAATAATTATTAAAATTTTTGAAAATTTCAAAATTTGAAGCAAATTTTGGAAATTTTGGAATTTTGACCTCAAATTTGTGCTCTGTGGCTCAAAAAACCCCCTCGTACTTACTTTTATAAAAATCTACCATATAATTAAAATTTTCAAAATTTGAGCAAAATTTTGGAATTTTTTACATTTGACCCCAAATTTGTGTTCTGTGA
>CAKNYM010049915.1:91920-126969 GCA_932195095.1 Andricus curvator
TCAAAATTTGAAGCAAATTTTGGAAATTTTGGAATTTTGACCTCAAAATTGTGCTCTGTGGCTCAAAAAACCCCCTCGTACTTACTTTTATAAAAATCTACCATATAATTAAACTTTCATAATTTGAGTCAAATTTTGAAATTTTTGACTTTTGACCCCAAATTCGTATTCTTTTTCCTTCTAGTTTTTCTTCTCTTTCATTTGGTCACCAAACAATTTGTTTATTTCACAAATATAATTCTAGGAACCTTTTAGGTTGGACCCAGGATTAAAAGGTTCCTTCAGGGTTCGGGTCCGGACCGGGCTCTTTAATTTCTTAAAGGTCCGGATCCGGACCCGTAACCTTTAATTTCTTAAGGGACCTGGTCCCAACCCGGACCCTTTAATTTCTTGAGGGTCATGGTCCGAACCCAGACCGTTTAATTTCTTAAGGGTCCCGGTCCGGACCCAGACTCTTTAATTTTTTAAGGGTCCTGGTCCGAACCCGGACCCTTCAATTTCTCAACGCTCCAGTTCCGGACCCGGACTCTTTAATTTCTTAAGGGCACTGGTCCGAACTCGGATCTTTTAATTTCTTAAGGCTCCAGGTCCAGACCCAGACTCTTTAATTTCTTAAGGGTCCTGGTCGGAACCCGGACCTTTTAATTTCCTAAGGCTGCACGTCTGGACCCGGACTCTTTATTTTGTTAAGGGTGCTAGTCCGAACCCGGACCTTTTAATTTCTTAAGGCTCCAGGTCCTGTCCATTTAATTTCTCAAGGCTCCAGGTCCGGACCCGGACTCTTTAATTTCTTAAGGATCCTGGTCCGAACCCGGACCTTTTAATTTCTTAAGGCTCCAGGTCCGGACCCGGACTCTTCAATTTCTTAAGGGTCCTGGTCCCAACCCGGACCCTTTCATTTCTCAAGGGTCATGGTTTGAACCCGGACCCTTTCATTTCTCAAGGGTCATGGTCCGAATCCGGACCTTTTAATTTCTTAAGGATCCAGTTCCGAACCCGAACCCTTTATATTCTTAAGGTTTCGGGTCCGGACTTTTTTCCAGGCGATTTCAATACCAAGGGTAATTTCATTCCCGAAAAAGCTGATTTTCTAGCAAATTTGCATCGTCTAGGGGGAGACCCTGATCTCCTAGGGGAAAACTAATATCAGATTCGTATTCAGCACACCAAAATACATAAAGATATTATGCTCTGACCTATTTCCAAATAAATAATAATATATTTTAAGATGTTCAATTTTATAGAACCAATTAGAAGGCAATGTTTTAAAACATGTAAATAGACTACGTCGGCTCGCAAAACATATCGTATTTATCAGTATCATTGCGACGAAATGGAAAAATTAGACAAACAAAACAGTTTAATAGTTACACGCGATTCTGTGACACTTCCAACTTTATGAAAATAATAAGAAGACTATGATCTAAAACTTGTAAATAGGTGACATCAACAAAAGAAGTCATCATTTAAATTATGACATGTGTTACATGTTAAATTATGAATAACTTCTAGAATAAGAGACTTTTTTTAAATTATATCTAGGTCTGAACGTTAATGAAAAATTTCCAAAAATTTAAAGTATAATACTAATATAATTCATACAGTACCGCCCAGTAGTATGAGGACACCTAAAAAATTAATGATTAAAAACATGCACTCACTTCCCGCAGGCTATATCCGGAACAAAATAAGATAACATAATTTCTAATAAAGAGTTGGAAATGTTATTAAATTCTGCGTCAAATTAGCCCTATGCAAAGTATTTTCGATAAATAGACACTGAGATAGTAAGTGAGAAAGACTGGTCTAACTTCTGATTTTTGCTCATTTTCATGATTCAAGTTTGACTCCTATCAAAATCTAGGAAAATAGAGGTGAACATTTTAAGATCAAAAAAGTGAACTATCAAATCCCTTCATTAAAATAAGCCCAGGAAACACTAAAAATGTATCCTGGTTCTCGAAAAATTTGAAATCTACGAACTATGATACCAGCGATATGTTATTTCCAAATTTAACAATTTACGCATCAAGTAATTCTCTTGAGTGCAATAAAAGATCTCATTTTCTTTACTTATATTTTCAACTCAAATCATAATGTATAAAAATACACAAAAATGAATATTACATAATATTCAATAAAAAAATCCGACGGACCTAGAGCGGCACACAGGATTACACCTAGCTCCTCCAGTATGCAGGAGTTGCTAGCATTCTAAATCTCTTAATCTCTCTAAGTATCATAGTTTGCTTAGCTTACTTTAATTTATATGCGGGCGGAGAGCTCCGATTGAGCCCCCTGGCGCTCAAGCTATAAACCCTATTGTGTTCCACCCTTAACTATTCGCTCTCAGTAGTTGACCCCAGACCTCTTGATGAAGCCTAGTATGTCAACCACTGATTGCGTTGAAATTTCCTCAGCTTCCATGATATGGACCCCAAAGGTATGTTGCTTGAGCCTAGCTAATGCCGAGCACTGGTATTAGACACGCAGGGATGTTTCATCATCCCTGCCGCATTTTGTACACCCTTACATGAGGTTTTACCCCTTCTTGTGCATGTGATAGTTCAGGTGGTTGTACTTTGTAAGCATCTGAACCACTGTCCTTATGTCTTTCTTGGGTAAACCCAGGATTTCTCTGGCTTTAACCAACCTTAACGTATAGCCCAAGATGACTTTCGCCTGTCGGCAACTCTGTTTTTGTACTTAGTATTCCCAGTGCTTCGTTCGGATCAAGCTATTGATGGCCATCCCGTTGCAGCAAAGTGCTAGACCCAGTACTGTGTCGCACCCTGTGTATTCACTTGGTGCACCGCTTTTTCCAACTGGTCCGCCAGGTTGTTCTTTTCTTCAAGTGTATTTTATGCATTTTTGCATTCCTAAACCAGCTCTGATGTTATGTCTGGTTTCCCAACTGTAGCTAATGTTGCTTGGCTGTTGAAGCTGATTATGATCTTCCTGCCAGCAGCGTTTTCTTCTAGTAATGTCGAAGCACAGTGAAGGACGGCCAGGACCTCCAGCTGAAAAACGGTGGCATGCCGCCTAAGTGTAATCTCTATCTCCCTCTTCCCACGCTGTCATAGATTCCTGCTGCTGACCATCCCACTGCTTTGGCACCGTCTGCGTACCAGATTTCCTCTCGAGGGAGCGGGTTACCATTTTCTTTCCACATATCTCTGATTGGGATGCTAACGCGGAAAGTTCTAGTAAAGTTGAAGCTCTTTGCTCTTACCAGGCGGCAAATTGCGTGAGCCGTTCTGACAGTTATCGCAACATGTAGGGGTTTTTCACAGAGCATGAATCCTATCGCCACTGTGAGCGTAAATCACATTGCTCCCGTGACACCTTCCAAACGCTAGCGTTTGTCATCGTCGCAGCCTGTCCGGCATCGTTTTAAGTTTCACGCGTGGCCACCAGACTACGGCTGCGTGTAGAAGTCTTGTTTTAAGGACAGCGGAGTGGAGCCATGCAAGCCTTTTTGGCCCTAGACTCCATGTCAAACCGAAGGCTTTTCTGCACATACAAAATGTCATGACAAACCTTCCTCATTTAGCATAAGAAAAAGACCGCCTACTACGATGCATTACAGAAGGGGTGACATGATACCCCCCTGTGGGCATCCCCGCGAGGCTATACGCCTGACTAGGCCTTCGCCTTATTTGGCTTCGAGTCGCCTTCAGCGTAGCATGCTTCCTATCCAGCTTACTAGCCTAGCTTACTCGGGTATTGCTGGTGACACCCTCTATATTCAAAAAGGTGCCCGCAGCAGATCCTTCCTGTTCCAGCTGCTGCTCCAGTTTAGCCACGTCAGCATGTAGCGCAGTTTCTACTGAGCAGCACACCTGAAAGGCGTGGTGCCCTCTGTGCAGCGGACAGGCTGCAACTACCTCATCCCTGACATATCTCTCGACCAACCTCTCTATCGTCTTCAGGTTGAAGGACTTCAAGCTGATTGGCTGGAAATCTCTAGCAGCAGTGTAGCCCTCCTTTCCAGGTTTGGGAATAAAGGCCACTCTGCCGTCCTTCCATGCCGATGGCACGTGTTTTAGAGCAATGCTTACCCTTAATAGTTTCGTCAGTGGGACAACAACGGAATCCATGCCCTTTTGTAGGAGCGCTGGATTTATGCCATCCACCCCTGGTGATTTAAAGGAGCAGAAGGCCTCAAAGGGCAATTCCACCTTTTTAATATCAACGACATTGGCGGCGAAATTCCAGTCGGCCTTCTACCTCTCTTAGCCCCAGCCTTCCATCTCTCGGTCCGTTTGAGTTCGCTGAAAACCCTGAAAAAGTGGACTTCCATCGGCTGATTCAGCGTTGTTCTTTCCTCTTCGACAAACTCACCATCACGAGCCTTTTCAGCCCGAGGCGAACTTTCGGATTTTTTGCCATGATCTTGTGGAGCCTCGCAGTGTCCGGAATGTTCTTTGATTTCTGGTAGAAGCCCTTCCAATCTTCCTGTTTATAAATTCTTATATTTGTGCTTCATTCATGCAGAAAGACAGGCCGATGTAGAGAATAAAGAGGTAACCAAGGCAAATCTGATCTATCAAATACCCAAATGGCAAACAGGACTGATGGGAGCTGTTTTTGTTGTAACAAACACGGACACAAAGCGACCACATGCCCCTTGACGGAATTCAACATGTGGTTCTGTTATTACTTCCAGAAAGGGGCAGGTGGATCTAGGGGCAAAGGCCGTGGAAAAGATGCAAGGTATGTCTTCCAGCTGCGACGAAGGCCAACAGCGCGTGGTCCGATGTCGAGCGGCGCGTCGGGGAGAGGGAGAAAGCGGAACGGTGGGAAAAAAGAGAGCGAGAAGATAAGGGAGAGAGCGTCTAGCGCAAGTGGCGGGGAGGATCTCTTGAAAAGGAAGACAGACAGCCAAGAGAGTCCGGAGAAAAGCGAGGTAGAGAGTTCGTTTAAAAAAAGCGGGAGAACACGTGGATCACCCCCCCCCCCAAAAAAAAAAAGGAGGGAAAGTCGGAGAAGGAGGTTCTCGGGATGCTTTTAGGCGAGATCAGGGATGAGAAATGGGGAAAGGAGGTGAAAGAGCTGAGGGAGAGAGTAGAAGGGTTAGCGAGGGTAAGGAAACAAAAAGAAGATAAGAATAAGATAATAAATAAGGAGGGGAGATTCTAAGGGACTGGATGGAGGATAGAGGCTGGGTGGTAGCGAATGGTAAGGCAACTGGGGGCGAAGAAGGAGAATACACATATGTAAGTAAGGTAGGGGTATCAGTGATAGACTATGTCATGAATATCCTAGGGTGGGAGGAGACGGAGAGATTCGCAGTAGAAGGGAGGGTTGAATCAGAGCATCAGCAATCAGGGTTATGAGAGCGGCGGAAGGCAAGATGGGGAAGAATTGTCGACGGGGGAGAGGGTGAGCTGGACGAAGGAGGTGATAGAGAAGTATAAGGAGCAGTTAGGGAAGGTACGCTTTAAAGGGGAATCGGTGGAAGATATATGGGAGGATTTGAAAGACAAAGTGAAAGGGTGCGTGCAAAGGAAGGTTTTCAAAAAGAAGAAGAAAGGAATAGTGAAGCCGTGGTGGGATAGGGAATATGAAAAGATGAAAAAGAAGGTGAAGAGGAAGTACAACAAGTGGAAAGAGGGTACTGCAAAAAGAGAGGAGTACGTAGAAATGAGGAAGGGGTTTAGATTGATGTGCAAGAAGAAATAATATGAAAAGGAAAAAGATCTGGAAGTGGAGTTTGGAAATGTTAAGACAGAGGGGGACGTCTGGAAGATAATAAATAGGTTTCGGAAGCCTAGAGCGGGGATAAGCGAGAAGATAGGGAGTGGGGAGTGGAGAAGTTTTTTAAAGAATCTTTTCAGGGCTCAGATTCAAAGAAGAGGGATGATGGGAGTAGAACAGGGGGATGACAATTTGAAAACTTTGAGCTTGAATTAAGAAAGGATTAACTGTTTCTAAAATGAAAAAAAAAATATCTAGGATTGAAAAATAGACCTTACATACACTGGAAAAGCCGGTTTTTAAATTTCAAGTAGAGTGGAATGGTAAAATATAAAGATTACGTCTTTAACGTTCAAAACAAATAAACTAAATGTTTTGAAATGATAACATAAGAATAGTTTTTCTATTTTTAATGACTTGAATGATCCTAATCTATTATTAAATTTTAATAAAAATATACAAGAAATGATAAAAATCATAATTTTTAATATTCAGTATATTGTATTGATCGTGAAACGACTGAAAAGATTATCAGTAGTAAAGTTATTAACTTTACTGTACATTTATATATATAATTTATTATATACAATTGAGCTAAGCTACGTTTCACAATATTTCGCGACTTGAATTTATCAATTAATTAATGTAATCGTATATAAATGTCGAAACTCAGCGATAATTCAAAACTGTCATTAATGTTACTCTTACAATTTTCTTAAAGATATTAAGGGTCTTAAAATATGTTTAAATTTTCAAAAACTAATAAAACTATAATGTGACACACTATTACAATAATCTAAAAGTTTGGCAAGAAGAAAAATATATTAAAAATTAAAAATCAATGTAGTCATAAAACCGTCAGAGCCGGAGCTAAAACTTCCTTCTTCCAAATTATTTGATCCTTTAAAAAGTGATCTTCACACTCCACATGTCCAGGTTTAACAAAAAAATCCTTTTTGTCACGCTTAATTGCTTGTTGCCAACGTTCAACCTCATTTTTTAGAACGGAGAAAAGCACTTTTTTACTCCGTTTGAGCGGGTTGAGTCGTCCCCTGATAGACAGTTCGGTGCTATACATCGATGCCCCCATTTTTATAACACATTTATCCGTAAATAAATAGAATACGGAAAATAGACGATTAATTTATTACATGTCACGAGTTTTTATATGCAAAATCATAACAGACAACGGGCAGACCGGGCGCCGCAGAGGTGGCGCCAGTGTTTCATGACTCGCCGCTCTTCACAAAACTGACACGCGCCTCTAATGCAAAAGCGAAAATCGTGTCACCCCCCTGGAGTAGAAGAACTAGGGAGACAGAGATGGAGGAGTTGAATGACGAGGAGATAGAGAAACAGATAAGGCAGTTAAGAAGGTCAAAAGGAGCAGGGCTGGACGGGGTAGAGAACGAAGCATGGCTGCTTAGTACACAAGAGGTTAGGGAGAGGCTGAAGGAGGTAGTGAAGAAAGTATGGCGAGGGGATGGATTCCCAGTAGGGTGGAGAGAAGGGTTAATAGTGCCACTATATAAGAAAGGAGATAGGGATAGACAGGAAAATTATAGAGGGATTACGCTAATGAATACGGCGTATAAAGTGTACGCCATGGTGGTGGCGGAGAGGCCGCGGGAGGATGTCGAGGGGAAAGGAATATTGCTGGAGACGCAGGCGGGCTTTAGGGCGGATAGGAGTACTATCGACAATATCTACGTTCTGCAGCATGGGGTGAATAGAGAATTAGCGAAGAAGGGGTCGAGAGTGTACGCGTTTATTGTGGATCTCAAAAACGCGTTTCCTTTGGTGGATAGGGGGTGGTTATGGGAGGCGATGAAGGATAGGGGAGTGGAGAGAGGGTAAGGGAAATATATGAAGAAACGAAAGATAAGGTAAGAGGGGGGTGGGATTTCGGAGGGATCCTGGATGGATGGGGGGTTAAGGCAAGGGTGCCCGCTTAGCCCAACGCTTTTTGCGATTTCAATCGCGGATATGGAAAGTAAGTTGGAGGCCGGGGTGGTAGAAAGAGTCAGGATAAGAGGGGTTAAAAAGGCCTTAAAAGAGATGATGAAGAGGTTGAGAAGATACCTGGATAAGAACAGGTTAGAGCTGAATGCGGAAAATTCCAAGGTTATGTTGCTCGGAAAAGGAGGTAGAAGGGATAAGGGAGGAGAGTGTAAGTGGAAGGAAGAAGCGGTACAGGAGGTGAAAGAGTTTGTGTACCTGGGCTTCTTGTTTCGGAGGAATGGTGGAGTGGATGGTCACATAAAAGAGAGAGTGAGGAGGGCAAATGTGGTGATGAAACAGGTGTGGGTGTTGGGAAAGAAGTTATTCGCAGATGATTTTGGAAGGATAATGAAATTGTTTGACTCACTATTGATGAGTGTGCTATTGTATGGAGTAAATGTGTGGGGGTGTAAAGAAAGTGAGGAGGTAAATAGGACACAGGAGAGGTATGTAAAGTGGACACTGGGGCTGTCAAGGAACACGCCTAATTATATTGTCAGGAGGGAGACGGGGAGAACGAGTGTGGTGATTCTAGCGGGGAGTTGGGCGTGTAAATATGAAGAGAAAATTTTGGAAGAGGGTGCAAGTAAGCAGGTTAGGGAGTAGGGTGGCCCAAAAATAAATATTTTGGGATTTTCGACCCGCGTCTACGCCAAATTGTTCTCTCGTAGAAACAAATAAATACATATTTTTTTATTTTGGAATGAAATGATTTTTAGTACTTTGTGAATCAATTTTTTTGTCTTATGGAGTTTAACACGTAAAAGAGTATACTTTTTTACTTCGTTGATTTTCTTCAAGAAATGACAAGTCAATTTATTTACCCTTTTACAAACTTGTTCTCTTCTCAGTAAAGATGCATTTTGTCAAATTTTGATACACCAACAAAGTTATAAAAAAAATTGAGATACCTTGAAAGTTGTATAAAATTACAATATTTGTAGACTCGTAGCGAGCCTTTGATATGATTTTTCAACTTGAAATTTTCAAGAAGCATTTATGAGGATATTGAGAACAGATTTGGGAAAAAAATGTTCATTATTTTTTAAATTATAGTTTTGAAGCGATTACGAAAATGAGTGACAATGAAAAATTTCAGTCCAACAGCATCTTTTCTCCGATCCTGAAGAATTTATGGCAGCCAAGTTGAACTCAGAGTGGCTTATTGTTAAAGGCTTAGGACTTCCAGATGCAGGCTCGACCATAAAGCTCCCTGCTACAGGCCCAAACCTGTAACGTGTAACCCAGCACATTTCCTCGCTTCAGGTTCTCTTGAAACTTTTCTGTTTTAATTCGTACGTTGGGAGAAAACTTCAAAATACTTTACAAAGTACTAAAAATCATTTTATTTCAAAATAAAAAAATATGTATTTATTTGTTTCTACGAGAGAACAATTTGGCGTCGACGCGGGTCGAAAATTCCAAAATGTATATTTTTGGGCCACCCTATTAGGGAGTGTTGGTGGGAGAAGGAGAACAGGAGAGGGTGTGGGAAGATGGAGGAAAGGGAAAGGCATTTCAGAACGAATGGACTGCAGATGGATGAAGTGAGAAGGATGGACGAGGAAGGAAGGTATATGAGTTGGTTAAGAAAAACGGCATGGAGAGAGAAAAGACAGCAGGGGAAGAGAGAATAAGAGAGTCAGGGTGTAACGGGAACTATGTGTGGATTATGCCAAGGGCGAGAGCGCAATATTTGTATGATAACGGAGAGAAAGGAAGTCAGGAGCTTATAGCGAGGATGAGATGTGGGTGCATGGAGGGTTTTAATAGGTTCTGGCTCGCTAGGGAGAAGAGGATGTGTGAACTATGTGGGAAGGCGGAGGCAAGAGTGGAGCACTGTTTGAAGGAGTGCGTAGAGGTGGAAAGGAGTGGGACAAGCATGGAGGTATTGATGCATGAAAGGGGAGACAAAAGGGCAGTAGCATGGGTGAAGGGAGTCTTAGGCAAGATGGAGAAGAAGGGAAAGAAGGGAAAGAAGGAGGAAGAGGAATGGAGAAGGAAATATTGTAAATAGGAGAGGAAGTAGATATAAGTAATCTGTAGATATTGTAAATAGTAGATAAGTATTAGGTATTAGCCGCGGAAGCAGAATTTGGCAATTCGAGGCAATGCAAGAAAGTAGGGACATGCGAGCGCGGCGAGGCGAAGCGGGGGAGTCAAGGCGATAAGAGCGTGCGGTCTTAGAGATAAGGTATGCATAGATATTAGTTTTTAAAGGTTAGTTCTAAGAAAATTCTGTAAAAAAAATGGAAGTGTAAGCAAATCAATTTTTTCAGGCCAGCAGGCTGAAAAATAATCATTTATCTAACAAATTTAGAGGGGGGATACAAAAATTTAGAGACGGATATATAGGAGGACCTGGAAAGGGATCTAGAGGTAGATTTAGAGGTAAAATACTAAACTATAAAAACTGGGAGGGATTAAATGAAGAAGGTCACTATAACAGGTTTAACAATAAAAGAAATGCAAGGAAACAAGACCACAATACAAAAACTAAACCCAATCAAGCAAGGGAAAATAAAGGCTTCATTTTAAGCAATTTTAAAAAATGTTCCGGAGAAGTAATTAGGAACTCAAACAAAAATGAATCAGATAACATAGAAATATATGGGGAGAAGGATCTTTTTCTTCACTCTAATATCTTTGAAGTAGGAATAATCGAATTAACAAATGTGATTGTTGCTAGGGACATGGCAGAAAACTTAATATCTCTCCGACGTTTTGTCGATGCAGGTTTAAGTATTTATCTAGATAACGAAAAATGTAAAATCTTCTATAAAGGATCAGTAAAAATAATTCAAACGGAGTTTGTGAAAACTCGAATTGGATATTACGATTACTAGCAAAAAAAATGAAAGACGAGGAAGAAAAGTTAGTGTATGGAAATTATAATTGTTCCGATAATTATACTTGTTCCGATAAAGAAAATTCAGATAATAAAACAACAGAGTAAAAGAAGGAATTTAATTTTCACGAATCAAGGTTAAATAGAAGAATACTAGATTCAGATAAAATTGAGGATATGGACACATTCAACGATCTGTGTATAACCAACCCATTAGGGGGCAAGAATATTGAATTCCACAAGCAAAGTGAGGTAATGATATAGCATGTTTGTCTAGGTTACGCGTCACTGAATTATCGGAAAAATTCAGAAAAATCAGACGAGAATCGTAATAATGTAAAACTATACGTAATTCTATCTTAGAATGCGAAGTATGATTTAAAGAACTTACACAGACATCATGGGAACACTAAAACCTATATCACACAATAGAATAGAATAGAATCATACAATAGAAAAGGAAGGTATAGAAGCCGAATTTTCACCACCATACACACCAGAACTTAATGGCACAGCAGAAAGGTTTAATAGAACATGACAAGAAAAAATTAGAGCTCCAATGTTTTACTCAGGGTTACTCAGTTGTATGTGGGAGTTAGCAGCAGAAGTTTCGGTACACATTTGTAACCGCACACCTCACAAATCTACAGGATTTGAAACTTCACTCAAAAAATTAACAGCAGAAACAAATTGTCACTTAGACAATATTATAAAATTCTTTTGTGTAGCTTTCTTTAGATTTTCAAAAAGCAAAACAAAATGTTGAGAAAAAGCAAATTAATGCGTCTTAGTTTTGATATACTAAAACAGGCTACATTTCATGGCATCCTAGTACAGGAAAGTTCTTAGAGTCTAGATATGTGAAATTCAACGAAAAGTCAATTTATAAAGAAAGTTTTAAAAAGAAGCACTCAGAGGATAAAAGAAGGGAAATAACAAGAACTGAAAAAACGAATATTACCGGAGGAAAAAGTTAATTCAAAAAGGGAAGAAGGTGCTAGTGCTCAAATAACCAAATGTACTAAAAAATCATATGTAAACGACACAAATTTTGCTTATTTCACGAATAACAAATTAAAAGTTAAAAAGGTTCAGTTTAGAAATCATGTAGAAAAGGGATCATTGAATAACATGTTAGAAGAAGATGAATTAAAACAAGCATTATCATCTTTATTAAATAAAGACCCCACTAATTATGAATTAGCGATGTGAACTGTAAATAGATTAGAATGAAAAAAGGCAATCCGAGAAGAACGCAAAGCAAAGGACAAAAGTTAGGAACACAGTAGAGAGACCCTACATTCTGAGTGTTGGTAGTAGAGCAAACGTTATAGATTCAAAAGGAGAATAAAAGAAGATGGTCAAATAAAATTCAAAGCTAGATTGGCAATTGGAGAATTTAAAGTTAGAAAAGAATATGAATTGCAAGAGACTTATGTTCAAGTTTCAAGATTTCCAGTAGTTAGATCAGTATTAGCTAGAAGACAATTAGCATCAACTGAAGATGATTGGATTGGCGTCAAAAGAATTTTTAGATATATTCGAGAAACTCTAGAGCTAGGTTCAACCTATAAAGCGGACTCAAACAATTTAGAAGCAATGACTGATGCAAGTTTTCGGGACTTAGGGGATTCAACCTCGACTGGTGGATCCATAATAATATTTTTTGGCGATCCAATAGCTTGGAGACCCTCCCTAGGGATCGCGGGATCTTGTAGCTGGTGGGAGGGCTTACCGGGCTTACGGGGCTCATTGACCACAGATCCGAAATAGGTGAACCTGAGGGGCCGTATCGCGAGGTGTGGCTACTCTGGGGAAATGACGGACTCTGATCGGTGAGACTTGAACCAAGGAGTGATCCTTCCAGGGGTAATGGCAAAGCCCACTGAAATATCGAGAGTGCGGGTTCTTATGCTCCGAAGCTAAGATGTGATCGGCGTGTCGACAGCTGAATGGCACCAGGGTCAACAAATCCTTGAACGCCCCGGCCTGCCCCCCTAAGTAGAGGTGGTCAGGCGGGGGTTTCAAAGGAGGTGTCTTAACGGAGACTTTGGGACACCAGGTCGAATCCCATAGTATTTGGACCCGCCGCCTGCAAGCGGGGCTCTTTGGGGGGTGTTTCTTATTTCCCTAGCTTCTCGTGGGACAGAAATGTTTCAAAACAAACTTAAAAAACAAAAAATAAACGATGAGGGATCCGTTTCGGATCCCTCATCCAACCCACCGCCAAAAGGAGGAATTGTGGCTTGTCAGGATGTGGCTCGATATATAAGGGGCCACGCGAAAAAACGCCAAGGGCATGCATAGCCGTCAAGGGTATGGATGCGATCTTGGTGCCTCAATTCTGCTCTACAGATCTCACCGTTATTAAGGTGAGACTCAGGAGCAGTAGCGGAGAAAGGCTAGAGGTATTTATTGCCTCGGCTTATTTCCCTGGCGACGCCGAGGGACCCCCGCCTCCCAGAGAGGTCGAGGCTCTAATTCGGTATTATCAAGAGAACAAGATCCCTGTGCTGTTGGACTGTGATGCAAACACTCACCACACGGTGTGGGGAAACAGAAACATCAATGACAGAGGGAAAGATTTAATTGAATACCTAGCGGGCACAGAGCTGGAGATTCTGAATCGGGGTGATACTCCCACATTCCAGACTAAAAACAGGAGTGAGGTTCTCGATTTGACTCTATGTTCAGGTGCACTGAGGAGCAGGGTAGATGATTGGAGTGTGTCCGATGGAGAGTCTCTTTCAAGCCACAAACACATCGTCTAGGAACAAGCACAATTAAGTCTAGGAAGGGAGCAGAATGGTCGAACACCAAGCTGGAGAAACTCCGTAAAAAGGCGAAAATGTTTCGCAATATCGCTTCTGCGAATTCGCCTCGGGCTCATAAGGCTCGATAATGGTGAGTTTGCCGAAGATGAAGAAGCAACGCTGAATCACCTGATGGAAGTTCAATTCCCGGGTTTTTAGCGAATCCGAATCGAATAAGAGGGGGAAGGCCGGGGCCAAGGAGTGAAAAGGGCCGACTGGAATTTCGCCGCTTATGGTCGTTGATTACAAAAAGGTGTAATGGGCCGTTGGGTCCTTCTGTCCCTTTAAATCACCAGGGGCGGATGGCATCTAACCAGCGCTTTTACAAAAAAGCATGGATTTAGTTGTCCCTTCTGTGACGAAATTATTTAGGGCAAGTATAGCCCTTAAACACGTGCCATCGGCATGGAAGGATGGCAGAGTGGCCTTCATACCCAAACCTGGGAGGGAGGGTTATACTGCTGCCAAAGGTTTCCGATCAATCAGCCTATCAGTCTTTTATCTTGAAGACGCTGAAGAAGCTGGACAAAATATACATTAGGGATGAGGTGCTCTTGGCCTCCCCGCTGCATAGAGGGCAGCATGCTTTACAGACAGGCTGCTCGGTAGAAACTGCGCTTCATGCTGTTGTGGTAAAATTAGAGCAGCAGTTGGAACAAAAGGGGTATGCTGTGGGCGCTTTCTTGGATATAGAGGGTCATTTCAGCAATACTCCTCCAGAAGTCATCGGTCGAGAGGCTTTGAGATGTGGCGTGCCGGACCAGCTAGTATGCTGGATAGAAAGCATTCTACGCCGAAGAAGACTCGAAACCAGATGGGGTGAAGGCCTAGTAAGGGGGAAGGCTAGTCAGGGGGGCTTATCTGGAAAAGCTGATGGGTCTTATAAGGTCGGCGCTGCGCATCGTAGAGCTCTGGTGCGATAGAGCAGGGCTCTCTGTAAATCCGGAAAAGACCAATCTGGTCATTTTCACAAGAAATTATAAAGTTCCGAAAGTTGACGCTCCTATATTCTGTGTTGAGAAGCCGACGTCTTCAGATTCAGTCAAATATCTGGGAGTAATCCTAGATGGCAAGCTGAACTGGGCAAAGCACCTGGAGATCCAATGCAGGAAATTTTTTATGACTTTCTGGATGTGCAGGAGAGCCTTTGGGTTGACGTGGGGGTTAAGGCCTAAAATGCTTGCATAGATCTACTCTGCTGTCTTAAAACCCAGGCTCCTACATGCGGCCGTGGTCTGGTGGCCACAGGTGGAACTTAAAACAATGCAGGATAGGCTGCGAAGATTCCAAACGCTAGCATTTAGGGGTTTGACTGGAGCAATGAGGACTGCGCCCACAGCGGCGATAGGATTCATGCTCTGTGAGGAACCCCTACATGTTGCGATAACTGCTAGAGCGGCACACGCGATGAGCCGCCTGGCAAAAGCAAATAGATGGACTCCGGGGACTAGACACACTAGACTCCCGAGTGATATCAGCGCACTGCGGATTCTACAGATGAGGCAAGATAAAATAACAAAACGCTTCAACTTCGCCAAAGCTTTCCGCGTCTGCATCGCAAGCAGGGATCTGTGGAAAGCAAATGGTAACCAGCTTCTCCAGGGGGAAATCTGGTATACAGATGGCTCCAGGGGAGAGGGAGAGTCAGGAGCAGGAATTTATGACAGCAAGAGTGGGAAAGGGATAGGGATCACACTTGGGCGACACGCTACTGTCAACTTGCAGAAAAAAACAAAGTAGCTCTCATATGGGTCCCTTGGTCACACAGGGATTAAGGGCAACGAAAAGGCGGACCAGTTGGCGAAACACGGTGCAGCAAGCGAATACATAGGGCCAGAATCGGTACTGGGAATAGCGTCTTGCTGTGTCGGAATGGTCATTTAAAGCTGGATCCGAACAAAACACCGGGAATGCTGGGAACAAACCCAGGGTTGCCGTTAGGCGAAATCCATCCTGGGGTATACCTATAGGATGGGCAGAGCTAGAGAAATCCTGGCTTTACCCAAGAAAGATATAAGGACAGTGGTACGGACCCTAACAGGGCACAACCACTTGAACTATCATATGCACAAAATGGGGTATAACCCCACGACAGAGTGCAGGAAATGCGGCAAGGATGACGAAACATCCCTGCATGTATTATGCCAGTGCCCGGCATGAGCTAGGCTCAGGCAACAGACCCTCGGGGCCCATTTTATGGAAACAGAGGAAATTGCAACGCGATCAGTGGTTGACATACTGGGCTTCGTCAAGAGGTCTGGATTCGACTGCTGAGAGTGAATAAGTAAGGGTGTGGCACAATAGGCTTTATAACTTAAGCGCCAGGGGAGCTCTTCATGGGCTTCCCACCCGCACTAAAACTAACTAACTAACTAATAGCTTGGAGAATTCATAAGCAGACTTATGTTACCTTATCAACTTGTCAAGCAGGATATCTTGTCAATTCAGTTAGCCATTGGCATTTAATGTAAATCACAGTAGAATCAGCTATAGAGAATGGAGAGAAAGATTCGATAAGTCTATAATGTAAAAAAGATTCGATAACTCGATAATAATTCAAGTACGCGCAGATTTCGAAACAGTCATTTTTGACTTAATTAATAAAATTAAATAATAAAATAGTTGAAGATTAGGAATAAAAAAAAGTGTGTTTAAGTCGAGTTAGTAAGGAATTAGGTGCAATTCATTGTCAGTTTCTCTAAACAGATAAGTGAAAACTAATTAAATTTCAAGAATTTTGCGGAGAAGGTTTGTTCACATACAACTCCAGAATTTCAAACTAATCCAATAAAATTATTTTTTAAATGAAAAATAATATAAAGATTTTGCGTTCTCTTGAAAACGGTGAGAGCTAGGCGAAAACTGACAACATTTTCCGGGTATTCCAGATCGAGATGGTCCTCGGATACCCCGAATTAGCCCAGTAGAAAGATTTCAAAAGAAAAACTTTGAATTATCTCAAAAATGGTGAAAAAAGCGCAAAAACTTAAAAAGTTTATAAAAAAGAACATTTAGCATCAATATTGAAGAAATTTGATACATTTTGAGATTTCCGAAAAACGTTGAATGAAACGTGAGATATAAAGAACATTGTTTAATTTTCTAGAAGGGGATCGATTCATTTGGATTAAAAATAATTGAATGGCGAGTTCAGATTGAATCGAATTGAATCGGATTGAGATTAATGTCAGTGCAAGAATGGAGACGGATTGAAAAGACTTTTTGGGTGAGTCTCGGATTCATCGGATTGGGCGCACAAAAAAGTATTGAAATTTGGGTTTGGACTAGTTTCCAATTTACTCTGATTGAGCACACGGACTAAGAGCGTTGGAAAGATTAAAATTTGCTTGGGATGAGTCTTGGATTCATATTTGGATTGAACATCGATAATTTTTCATTCTAATATAAGCAATTTTAGTGATTTAAATAAATTTAAGGAAACTTACAGGCTTGAAGGGAAAACAATGTCCACTGCATATTCTCCGAAGGTAATGATATTTTGCAATCCAAAATATCAGGTTTCAATTCAGCAGTTATATATCTTTAAAGTACGTATTTATCTTCTCCTTAATTAAAAATTCGATTTTTGAGAACGTTTCTTGTCTTTATCTTTAGATTCAGTTTTTTTTCTTTTGATGATTTTTTCTTTGATTTAAATACATTTTAATCTTATTTAAAGTTTCATTATTTGAAATTCAAGAACCCAGTTAGAAATGATCATTTTTATCGACCGGCGGATAAACATATGCTCTGCAATCTGCATGTATGTATAGACACAGTTTTCTACTATTGAAATATTGTTAATTCGTTTAGTAATTGCGTTCGTAAGAACTGGTAATAATTCTTAGTGAAAACTGCTAACTTATTTAGCAAGGCTAAGTATTCGAATTACTAAGCCTTACTGGTTGTGTAATGCTACTGTTTTTAACTTCATTTTATTTGATCAGCATTGAACTTCATTACCACGTTTCATAATTTCACCACCAAAATGATAACCTAAATTATTCTCAGAATATCTCAGAAGTTGGTAAAAGGGGTAGTACGCAAGACAGAGGATTCTCATTCTAGAAATAAATTTAAATGGACTTCATTATATAATATTTAACATTTATTGAAATCAACTCTAATGGTTTTGGAATACATATCATTTAGCATAATTTTTCAGTAACAATTTTACATAATATAATTCTCGAAAAAAATTGACACACAATGACGGCGGCTGGTTCAATTTATTTTTTAGCGATTTCGACCGAATTTATTTTTAAACTTCATGAAATCTTCGGAATTCATAGTAACCCTGGGTGTGGACGCATGGTCTTGAGAACTGAAACTAGAACTACCCTCTGGCTCTTCTCTACGGCCACCAGGTTGAATAGCAAGCTGATTTATACGCTGTGCTAGTTTGTAATATTCTTCATTTCCACCATCATTAAATTCTGATCCTTGGTTTTGATGAGCATGTTCGTGGTAAGAATTGTATTCTAGCTCATTGCCATTACCATAAATTCCTGATGTCGGTTCTTCGTAACCACTAGGATATAAATATTGATGTCGCTGATTGGCATCAGCATAAACTTCTCGTCCTTGGGATTGATGACCATTTTGATTTAAATAGTGCTCTTGCTCATTTCCATTTTTATGGTTAATTCGTTGAGACGAAGAAGAAATTCGCTTACGATGACGTCGAGACTCTACAAGAAATGCATCTCTTCTTAAAACGAGCTCTGCTACTGCGCCTGCAGCACTTTGACGTACACTAAGTATCCACGCTTTATTTAATCGCAGTCCTTGCACTGGAGAAGAGGCTTGAGCAGATGCTCGAGCTACGGCTTTAGCCCACCGAGCTATTAAATCTTCCCATTCTGTTTCCAACAATATCTCAATCGTGTATGTTAGATGACCGGGTGGGGGCTCTCGAAATACAGCAATTTTAAAATGAAGAATGTATGGAGAAACTGTATTTCTTTCATACTTTGTAATGATTCTACCCTCGAACCTTATTTCCAGACCTGAAGGAATCTCGAGTCCTGGTATGTCTTGTAGTTTCGGAGGATCGGAAACAGTATTTAGGTCCCTACGTCCAGAATCTTGGCCGGTTGTACGTTGTTCACTTATTTCACGTTCTTTGCCTCTTTCACGTCGTCGACGTACTTCACTTGTATCACTTTCATAGCCTCTTTCAAGTATTCGACGTCCTCCACGTCCTTGTGAACTGGATTCTGTAAAAATACAATAGAAATGTATAAAATCTTATGGAGCAGCAATTCTTCATATTGGTTGTGTCACATAATAATTTAATAAAAAGATTGGTATAAAATTGTATTGATTTATCGCAACCAGGCTGCTGCTGGTGCACTGAAAAATATTGGTTTCAAAAAACAGCTATGTTGCATGGGTTACATTTTTCCTAGTTCATTTCTAACAGAGATTACTTTGATGAAAGGGTGAGGGATCTGTGGGATGGTTTTTTTTAGAGGAGGTGAGAATGCATTTACGCACTGAGTGTGGGACTCGACCTAAAAAAACGGTAATACCCACTAAACTCACCTCCTCTTCCCGACAACCCATGTCCTCGGAACCGCTTATCGCATTACTTCAAGGACATGGGGGTAAGGCCAATAAGCCGTGCTTCGGCGTCCCGCTATGTTGCCACCCTGGTCTTCTTCTTCGTCCTTCTAGTCAACCATGATGCGCGTATCGTCCTCAGTGGTGTGGTGGTACCACAACCCGGGCTCGTCGGCCTTCGGCATCATGGTTGGGTATATCAGTTTAAGCAGCGCTCCCTTGAGGCTTCTTCACCGAAGCTACCTCTCGAAGCGCCGTGCATCTCATCGTCCTCAGCCGATGATCAGTCCGGGGTTCACCTTCTGCTGCAGCGCAGAGAAAGCACTGCGGCGTACTTTCGCACGCTGCAGCCTTATGGCCCTCCTTGCCGCACCTACAGCAGGCCTGAGTCCTGTCTGGACCCCTGCAGCCCGCCGCCATGTGGCCAAAGCCCAGGCAGCGGTAACACCTAATGGCCTCCGTCTTCTTCCGCACGCGACAGGACACCCACTCCACTTTAAGGTGTCCCGTGCGGAGAAGCCTCGACGCTAGTTCCTCCGTCATCTCGACATAGGCCTTCAGATTGCCTCTGAAGGCCTTTTTCGTCATGCTCACTTTAATCTCATCAGCTGCTGCTTCTCCGAAGTGGTTTCGGACTGCAGCCTCCACCTCTTCTTCGTCTGTGATCGAGTCGAGGTCCAGGACCTCGATCTCGATGCGGGGAACGAGCTCACGCACGTTTCCCCGATTACCTACCGCTTCCTTGATGGCCGCGGACAGCTTAGATCTGCCATCCGCAGCCGGCCCGACTTCCACAAGGACCTCTCCTCTTCGGATCTGCCTGAAACCCCTGATTTTCACACCAAGGGTGTCCGGCTTCACCTTTTGCTTGAGGTTCCTGAGGACCTCCGCATAGCTCGAGCCCTCGGCTGGTCTTATTAAGACCGCCTCGGGTCGGGCTCTCCTTTTTTGCTCCTTCTTCCTATTGGTCTTAGGTGCAGAGGCAATCCCTTCCGCATCCTCAACCTTCAGAGTTGAGGACGCCACAATGGGTGTGGGTGGGTTAAGGCGTAGGCTTTGGACCCACTCCGTTGGCTTGCGGGTTCGATTCCCGCCTCGCACTCTGGAAGAGCCTCGGCGGCCCATGGGGTGAACACTAGCCTAGCAAGGGAGTTGTTCATCTCCGAAAAGTCGTGGGACCGGTACCTCTAGAGAAAAAGATTCTCTAAGTACTCAAAGCTGTTGCTCTTGGTGGTTCGGAACCCACCTTGAACTGTAGGTCCCCCTCCCACCACCAAGAAAGAGTGTGAGGGGTGTGTAAAGGAATAGGGAAGAGATACAAGAAAAATGTAAACACTTAGGGGACAGCTTCCATTCCAACTATTCAAAATGTTGAAATTACCTATAAGTTGTTTATAGATATATATTTACATTCACGAATTCTAAAGGTACGTGTATGAGGGTGATTAAATGAACATGATTCTTGAATTTCGATGAGTGCCGGGCTGAAAAAATCTTTTCACATGGTCTGAAAAAATGCTTTCAAGAAAAAGAAAATCGGTTGATTTTTAGATGGTGCGAAAGACGATTGTTGAAATAATTTCCTAGAAATGCGAAAAAGTTGGTTTCCATAAAATACTGTATAACTTCTTCAATTTTGAATATAATTCAACGAAATTCCACGATATTGTCTGTGGTTTGATCTTGAATGAGTTTGCATGGTTCGAGGGTTTGAAAACATAATTTTTTTTTTAAATTAAAATTTTTGTTTTGTTTTGTAGCTTAGTGGTAGAGCAGCTGACCGGCAATCAGTTGACCTGGCGTTCGAATCCCAGCGTAGCGAAAGGAGAAGAAGTTTTTTCGGAATGAATTTAATTTTAATAATTTTAAGTACAGTTTCCCAATATTTCAAATTTTGTGAAATCTTGTATTTTTCTGTAAAGATTTGTAATTTTCTAGAATAATTTTCGTAAAATTAAAAGTGTTTTCATGACGTCAAACAATTTTAAATTTTCAACAAGTAAGATAATTTTTTAACAAAATAGTTGAATTCTTGAATTAAGAACATCAGTTTTTAACCAAAAATCGAATATATACATTTTCGTTTCAAAAAATTAATTTTCAATTGAAAAAACTGAATTTTCTCCCAAATTGTTGAATTTCGAAGCCTTAAAGAAGAATTTTCTACAATGCAGTTGATTTTTCAACACGAAAATGTGAATTAATAATTAAAAAGTTAATTTTCAACCAAACATTAAAATCAACCAAAAAAGATTTTTTAGCCAATAAAGAAAAAAAATTGTATTCAAAATGTCGAATTTTAAAGCAAGATGATTATTTTTCTACAAAAAAAGGACGAATTTTTAACAGATTACATCAATTTTCAACCAAATATTTGAATTTTCAAAATAAAAAAGATCAACTTTGAACCAAAAATGGAACTGCTACATTTTCATTTCAAAAAACTAATTTTCAAATGAAAAAACCAATTTTCTACCAAATTATTGAATTTTCGTGCCAAAAAAAAAAGTTTGACCTTTCAAACTTCAGGACTTTTAGAAGTTTGGAAGAAATTAGGAAATATTTTTATTTTTTCAGAAAAGTTTTCAAGTTTAAAAATATTTTCAATTTCTTCAAAAATTCTAAAATTCCTCTCGAATTTTTCTAACGAATTGTGAAAAACTTTAAAAATTACAAAAATTGCACTTCCACAAATCTTCCACATTTTAAAATTCTTTTTCAATCTTTTTTTATTTTCTTTAACAATTGATTTTTCTTCAACATATTTTTAAGACGTCGAAACATTCTAAATATCTTTCAAAATAATTCGAATTTTTCCTTTAAAACAAAAAAATCTGAAAAATTAAAAACATTACCTAAAATCTTCCACATTTTTTTCAACATTTTTAGAAACCTTTTTATCTTTTTGAATTTTCTTTAATGATTAATTAGCGAAAATAAAAAAAACAAAGTCATTTCAAATTTTCCTACTTTTTTCAAAATCTTCAAAAATCCACGTTTGATTAAAATTTTTTTTATTTTCTTCAAATTATAAATAATCTATCAATTTTTTAAAAACTTCGAAACATTCTAAATATCTTTTAAAATATCTCGAATGTCCCCTCAAATTAAAAAAAAATCTGCAAAATCAAAAACATTACCTTAAATACTTCCAGATTCTTTTTGTGCCAAGTTTGCAAGACTTCTGAAATGTTCAAAAAATTCTTTTTTCCACATTAATTTAAAGTTCAGTTTCCTAGAAAAATTTAAAATAATCAAATTTTTTTTTTTAATTTGAGGAGAAATTCGGAATATTTAAAAAGATATTCAGAATGTTTCGAAGTTTTTAAAAAATTAAAAGAAGAAAGTAGGAAAACTTAAAATGATTTTTTATTTTGACTAATTAATTATTAAAGAAAATTCAAAAAGATGAAGATTTCTAAAAATGTTGAAAAAAATGGGGAAGATTTAAAGGCAATTTTTGTAATTTTGAAAGTTTGTCCAAGTTTTTTAGAAAAATTCAAGTTATTTTAACAGACTTATAGAAATTTCAAACAAAAAGCATAGTTTTAAAGATAGTAAACAAAACATTTAGAAGCTTTCACGTGTTTTGAAAGATTTCAAGAGAATGAAACAGTTTCTTAAGTTCCTAGGAAAATGTTAATTTATGCTTTTTTTTAAATTAATTCGAAGAGAATATTTGTAATGATTTTAAAATAATTGAAAACATCTACAAACTTTTCACAAAAAAATCTGGAAGATTTTTTAGTAATGTTTTTGATTTTTCAGATTTTTTTTTAAATTACAGGAAAAATTCGAATTATTTTAAAAGTTATTTAGAATTAAATTATTATTTTTAATCACAATTATTATAATTCAATCACAAACTGAATCATATATATTTTCACCCTTCTACTACAATAAAAAATTGTATTTTTATATTGAGACACCTTCACATATTCCGTTTTTGTAATTTTGAAATTTTTTCCAATTTTTTTTGAGAAAAATTCGATTTTGTTTAAAAGACATGTAGGAATTTTAGAAGCTTCAAAGCTTGAAAATTTGAGAGGTAATGTGCTTGAAGTTTTTAACGTTCAAATGAACATTTTTTATTGATTGCTTTATAATCTAGAAACAGCGCAAAAATATAATGGTTCATTTCATTGAAAATAATTCAATTATAAAAGAAACTTATAATGCATATTTTTATCTGCAGTTGAAAAATATTTCTAGGTATAATATAATTGGGAAAATATATTTCGTTCATTTGAAGGTTCAGAACTTTAAATTACAAAAAAATGTTCATTGGAACTCAGGTAGTTGAAACTTGTCGCCGTTCCCCTTCTACTGTTGTTCCGTGGGAAACCACCATCTGGCTGTCTAGTCTTAAGGGGATTTATCAGCGTTATAAAACGGTATTCCAGTTTCCGGCCGTACGGTTGAATATTTTTGTCTGATATTTTGCATACCTCATCTAAATATTGGTCTGTTTTGGTGCCAAGTCTCGGTTTTTTGAAAAGATGTTTATATTCAACGTTATAAACAAAAAGAAAAGAACAAAAGAAAAAAATGCAGTGACGCTCAGTACTAGCTGAGTGTGTATTTTTGAGGCCTGGGCAATCGACCCCCGTCAAATTCACGAGGCAGACTACCCGGAGTGCGAGCGGAGACTCCGGAGCGCGTCGAATTGCCCGATACGAATCACCCTTTCATTGTAATGACATGCAGGCCGGTACAAAAAACTGAAATTTTGAAAGCATCGCGTGATTCAATTTTAATTAGCAGCAATAGGTTATTCATATAATTTCAAGAAAAAAAAAAAAAAGATTCATGAAAATCGGTTAATATTTGCAGTAATAATAGAAATGTTGAAGTGCAAATGATAGTATGCCAAGATACACCGCACTATGGGAGGAAACGCATTTTTTTCGTTCAAAGGTCTACAGCCCTTAATTTTGCCCCAATCCGCAATTATTATTTTTTTTAATTGAAGAGCGCTTAATTTCCAAGAGCACCTTAGTCAGAGATTGTTGCATTTTCATTTGTTTCTTTATTATAGGTTTACTCAAAGTATGAGAAAATCGAGATTTTTCACAAAATCATTATTTACTCTTTAATAGCGGTTTGCATATAATGAGAATCATCTTAATTCGACGCAAGAGTACTCCCAGGATGCAAATAATTAGATTATTGTCTGTTTGAATTGTTAGAAACAAATGACATAATTCAACTGTTTTATAGAAAATTCACCATTTTGGCTTAAAAATTAAAAAATTTGGTATTTTTTTGAAAATTCGTTTTTGGTTTGTAAAATCCAACTGTTGTTTATTTTATATTAAAACTTGTTTTATGAAGTATCAACTATTACATATTTCGTGGAAAATTCATCTTTTTAGGTTGAAAATTCAACTCCTTGGTTGAAAGTTGAACTACTTTCTTAAAAGTTTATTTTAGAAAAAACCACAACTTTTTAGCACTTATCTAAGATAAGATGATTATAAACAATAATAGATTGTTTGAATAACTATTTTCGCTAACTTGCATTATTTATTACTTCACTACGTAAAAAGTCGTAAAAAGTTAGACATTTCAGAAAAAAACACAAGTTCGTAGCATTATTCCAATTGAATATTATTAAAAATAATAATAAATTTTTCAAACGAATGATTTTATTAAATTAATAAAAACAATATTAAATTGTTCAAACGATTTATGTGAATGTCTAATTATCAGTATAAAGTAGTATTTTATGTATTAGAAAAAATGTGCATAAAAAAACGAAAAAAATCATAATTAGCGCCAAAAAGTCGCAAAACCCATTTTGTCACTTATGGGGTTTATTTGTTACCCTATAAAATATACTCCATGGGGGTGATATTTATAAAATAATATTTTATTCATATTATATGGCTGATTGTGAAGATAAATGTTGAGTTTCAACTCGATTCAGCTAATATTGACGATTCTGAATAAAATTTACAAAAACGTCTTTTTTTCTTATGGGAAATACGTGTTAAACTTGATGGGGCTTGCGCCACTTCTAAATATTAAAAAAAAATGGATTTATTTTTGTGTGGATTCGAAGAAATTTCCTGGCGATATGCATGAAAATTCGAGACAAAAATGTTGGTTCACCCTACTCTACATGCCAAAGTTGGGATCACTGGGCAAAGACACCAGGCAAGAAGCTATACGAATACAATTATACTGATGGAAAGGAATTGGGGAATATAATATTTCAGAATATTTGTGAATATTTAGGAATACTTCGGAATATGTAGGAATATGAGGGAATATTTGGGAATATAAGGAATATCAAGAATATTTGGGCATATAAAGAATATCAAGAACTTCAGGAATATCTGGGAATATTGAAAGAATATATGGGAACCCCTCGGATATATCGGTTCTCCGATACCAAAGCGATACGAGAAAAAACCGAGATTTTTCGATACGATATCGAGACAGTCTCGTATCGAACGGCATCACTACACCAACTCAATTAATACCAGAGGGTCAATACAATTCCCCATCATGAATTAGATTAAACTATGTAAGAAAAAAAAATTATGTCACGCGCGCTTTTAACTTTAATTATTAAATTATCTGATCTATTCAACTTACCGATAGAGTGTAAGAAAACTGCTAAGGTTAGGAAGAGAAGAGCAGTCGGGGCCCACATCTTCCCAAAATAGGTGAGCCAGCTTCTTGAAGAATTTCCCGAAGAGTGTAACTGATAACGAGAGAAATCAATGCCCCATTTGCCGCTTTATATACAATCCATTATCTTCTTTATTTCAACTGATCCTGAATACTTAAAAGAGACAGAACATAAAGTACATAAATTTTTTATTGTTTGCTTGAATTTTCATGTGCGTGGAATATTGCACAATCCTGAAGCCTTCAGTTATTTGTTAATATTGCGTATGCTTTTGATGAGGTTGACAATATAACACAATCGGATTCATCTATTAAACTTTTCTGTTTGACATACTTTTTCATTTCCTCACAATGATACTGATGAATAAGATATGTTGTTACAGCTGGCGTAGTGTATTTACATGATTCACAAAGTTGCTTCCTGATTGGATCAACAAAGCTGAAAATGCTAGAAAGTTCCTTCAGTGGAATTTTTTAAGAAATTACGATTCATCACTTCTTTAAGCGAATTCACAGAATTTCCCTCATATTATCAATTAATACCTGTTAAAATTTAGATATCCTGCAGAATTACTTAGCAAACTTTGAGTTGTCCAGATTGAAATACTGAATAAATAAGGAGATAAAAGTCGATATGCAAAATAAAATATCTGAAAGAAATATGAGCCAATGTTTCAGGTTTAGATTAAACAATATTTCTTCGCAAATGTGGTATCATCGTTCAGAATTATAAGCCCTTGTAGAAAGTAGAGATAAATGGAGAAAGAGAGAGAATGATAAAAGGTAATAAACTGTTGATATACATGTATATATTCTATTAGTAGCAGTACAATCATAAATGTTGCAGAAATTTTTTTTTTAAGAATTCAGCCTCTTCGAGAGCTCTCAGCAATTCCTTAATAATGAATTATAATTAGTTCCAATTTCATTGATACTTGTATTGCATAATATCTTTTCATAAGAGCAGCCAAATAGTGAAAAATAAAAATAATGTAACTAACTTAATAGAATAAATCATTTCAATTTTACTATTAGATTAATCGGTTTAGCACTTATTTGAATCAATAGCATTATTTTCCTAGCTAATTTTTTGTGGGAGCTATTGAAAGACCAAGCAAATTTTTTTTCATAATAAGACAATAATGGTGTTGTCTAAATATAAACACTAACCTAATTCGAAAATTTTTTTTATTAACTTGATTCGATTGTCCAACCACACCTTTTCCTGCTTTGCTCAAATGATTAATAATTCGATTAGTGTCAGCATTTTTACTCAAATTTTATACCAATTTTGTAAAATTCAAATCTAGGTATTACATCGTTGATACAGAGTGAAACAAATGTTTCTTTTTTTTAAATATACTTTTCGTTTATTGCGAATGCAAATTTATTTGAATCAAACAAAATTCTTCATTCTTTGATTTGTATTGTCTTGGAAAGGGTGCTGAATGAGCACCGAAATGTTGGTAAATTTCCGTGAATACTCTTTGTTTAAAGATTAAGAAAGATAAAATGAAGAAAGACCAGATAGAAATAAAAGAAGGAAGAAGATTTGGAAGTCGCCAGCTCTCTCTTTCTTCCCTGTTTTTTTATTTGTGGGTTTTGAAATATTTTTAATGAAGGTATTGTGTGCGTATCCGAATTCGGTAGTTTGATTCTGAGAATTTTTCAATATTTATGATGTTTGTTATTGTATTTTCTTCCCTATTTATGTCTTGAAATCATTATCAACGACGAAGGAATTTCATTAGAGAAAGTTAAAAGTCCACCAAAGACCTTAGGAAACTGGTTTTTCAAAAGAGTTATCTTATCAAACCCTAAGCTCTTGAACCTGAATCGGGACAAGGTCGAAACTTCGTACATATACTTTAAGACGAGCAAACAGAAGGAAATAAAAAATTAATTCATTAAAGTGGCAGTGTCAACTTCTCAATCTCTAATGAAATTGTCTGAAATCCTGTCGAATCTCTTGAAATACCAAAAAAAATTTAATGTCCGTTCAACTCTTTTAGAATCTTCGAAATCTGTCGAAATCCTTAGAAATCCGTAGATGTCCCTTGAAATTTAATTTTATTTTATTAAATCGAAATCTGCAATTATCTTTCAAAATTCCTTGAAAAATCATGAAATATTAGAAATCCACTAAAATCCCGTAAAATCTTATAAAATCGAACAAAGCCCCTTGAAAATCCTTGAAATACACGTGATTATCAATTTGTCCTATCCTCCCATCGTCTAAGAAAATGTTGCATCACTTCTTCATGCTAGTATTTAGTCTGTTCAAAATTATTTGCAAGCCCTCTGCCATAACAGCCTCATCATCCGCGAGCGCTAACCCACGTACCCTCACTGTCTTCAATTTAGGGCATCGAAAGTAATATCGTGCATTTACAATTAATATAAATTTTGATTCGTTAAAACGATTACTTCAGACAAATAATGGTTTAATAACAAGAAAAAATCTTCCTCAACCCAGATTTGAACCGGGAAAATGAATATCGCAAAGAGTGGAAATAGACGCCCAAATTTTGCTGTTTAAAAGTAATCTTTTTCTAGTTTATGCTCGACTTCGCAAATCTTATGAATATTTTATACTTGTTGATTAATGATTATACGATGGCATACAAGATACTGCTTCTAAATATAAAAACATAGTTTCTATTTCAAAATTTTTTAATTATGTCAATAAAATTCATGATTAATATAATTACATAGTTTATAATAAAAATTCAAAGCGAAGAAATCATTTTCTAGTCTAATTCTCTCCTCGTCGCGAATGCTTGTTATGTTCAACTTTCTGAGATACGCTTGCTTTTTTTCGATAATGGCCAGTCATTCTTCCTACAGCCGCAGTGGCACACACTTTAGTTGAACTCCTAACAGTGATGTCCTGGAACATTGTAGATGCGCCCTCTATATCTTATTTGTGACTTAACATCTTCCACGTTGTTCTGTCTAGGCATCCATTCATCCTATCTGTACGTTCTATTTATTTTTTTGGTTTCTGTGAATTCTTTATCTTGATTTGCGTCTGTTTCGTCTATTGAGTTCTCTTTCTTCTCCACCCTTGAACTAATTAATTTTTGAAACTAAGAGGTAATAATCCGTTTCACATTCAGAACCTCTCATTACCCTTGTATCTTTTACTAGCTCTCTAAGTCTCTTATCTTCAATAACAAGGTCAATCATGCTGTGGTGCACAAGTAGATCATTTTGTGCTTAAACAAACTATTTGCAATAAAGAAGCCCTTTACCAAACATAAGCTAACCAATCGGTCTCCGTTAGCATTCGTTTTTGGATCTCCAAAATTACCTACCACCCATTCCGTACCCTCTCGTTGGATTCCAACACATCCATTCATATCTCCTGGTAGAATGATTTTTTAACCATAATCGCAAGTGCCTATATTATCATTTAATGTGTCCCAAAAGGCGACTTTTACCTCATTATGTTGACCGTCAACTAGAACATAACACGCTATGATAAATAGTCTTCAGATTTCCACTTTTATGCTAACCCACGACAATCTGAAAGATACAAATTCATACTCCTCGGGATGTTTCGTTGATCTCTCATTCATAATCAGACTGACTACTTGGAAACCATGTGATTCGCTGTCTACACCTGACCATAGTGTCAGTCCGTGCGTTAACTCCCCATCTTCTATAATTCTCCTATTGCTTCCCTTTTTCTTTGTTTCAGGTACACATGAAATATCTAGCTTCCTTTCGAGCACTGGTTCTCGTAATTGTCTTTCCTTAGAATCATTCACCCCTCTAGCATTCCGGACGCTCAGTCTCCATTCATCGTCTGAAATTTTACCATTACCAGAAGCATGCCTTTCATCAACCTACTCTATTTTTTATATTCATCGTTGTTTAAAGTATACGACCAACTACCAAATCAATGCGAGAAACGTATTTTGCGAGTAAAAATCATGTCCGAAATAATATCCCAGTCGTCGCAAGGTGGAGAGTCCAGTTATAACGTCAGTCCCACCCGACTTTGGTCAATAGAGGAGAAGTACCTATAAGGACAAAACTAGATTCGAAAAAAAGTCATGGTTGATTTGCGTTGTATACTGAGGAGGGCACTAGCCTTCAGCAGTATAGTAATAGGGCGATTGTCAATTTCGCCCTGGATACCTGCGAACGGTTCCCCCACTATACGGCTTCCCTTCACTCAGCCGAACTGCTCCCGTCGATCCTGTTCAGCGGGAGTCCTTTGTACCTAATGAGAACTAAAATGGGAAATATAACATTTTTTTAATTTAGCACTTGCTAATCTATAAATATAATATTCAAAATCTGCGAATTATAACGATTCCAATGATATGTTATTTTACTTAAAAAGTTCAAAATTAAAGAATAAATGTTCAAATTATGAGAAATTTTATGGAAAATTTCACTCAAATCCACTGCAGTAGCTTCAGTTGATTGTTGCAATATTTTACCTAACTTGGGAAATTCCGGAAGCTAAAATTTGGCCACATTTTAAAACTTATTAACCAACATCATAAATTTAGTTTATTTCTCAAACAATCGCATTTCTTAAAATTATTCCTAAGTAATTTTGCAATCCCAGTCCAAAATAATGAATAGTGTCATCCCTAGCTCAAATTGGAAACACAATTAACAAACATCATTAATTTATTTTACTACTCCACCAATTTAATCAGGAAAGTTTATTAAAAATACTATTTCAACACATGAAAAGCAGAATCTGGAGACAATCTCAAGAATGTCGTTTTTCAAATCGAACTTTAGAGATTTTGAACAGACCAAAACAGAAAATTGCATTTGCTTAAGTGACGAAAAAAAGTTAAAAAGTGACTTCGGCAAATTTTAAAAATAATTATTCTAACTTTCAAAAATAATATGTTTGATATTACTGTCTCCCGACGTTTTACTACTGGCACTTCTGTTTTCTTTTCATCAACTTTAGCCTGAACCAAAATTTTTCAAACCAAAAAAAAAAAACAAAGGAATTTCTATAAAAAGAATTGAATTTTTAACCAAGAAAGATTTTTCAGTCGATAAAGAAAAAAAGTCTGAGTCAAAATGTTTAATAATTCAACATTGAAGAATCAATCAAAAAGTGTATAAATTTTCAAAATGATATAATTTTAGGCAATTTTAAGCTATAAACATTAATTTACACATCGACATTTGTTCTAAAATCTTTTTTAATATTCGCTTAAAAATTTGTTTTAAAAAATCATAAAAAATTTTTCCAGGAATCTAATGCAGATTTTGTTATTTATTATCTTGAAACATGAATTTTTCCTATAGTCCTTATTAAGAAATCTCTAAACGATATTGTCGTTTTCGATTATGAAGATTTTCGAGAGTAACGCTTGGTAACGCTTGCTTACTGTAGGCCGCTCATATCCTCTCCGCTCAACAGTAGTGTGTGTCTGTGTGTGGTACTGCATTTGAAATCAGTGATGCTAACTGAGTCGCCTTTATCTGCGCATGTTAGAATTGTAATATAGTTTATTGGCTGTAGTACGCGCCTGTATTTGAATTCCCAATGAGGACGTGAACTAGAACCAATAAGCGCCATTCAGTCGAAGCAGGCGCATGTCAAGGTGGTGATCCCGAAAAGCTGTTCGGGATCACTGTGGGAAATAGTAATCGAATCGAATCGTAGTTCGAGTTCGATAATACGACACGTGTTTCTTCGTATTTAGTAATGCGCAATGACATTGGAGCAGACGTGTGATCCGCGTGTTGTAAATGCATACAATATGATGAAAAAATAAAATTAAGAAAGAGAAGAGTATAGCGTCATGGCGTGTTACTGTTAGTGTGTTTAGTAGAGACAGAGATAGAAAGAGGTTGGCTCAGTGTTGCCTAACGTTGCACTGTAAAGTCTGTAAAAGGAGAAATACGTGAAATATATTATAAGGTGAGTAATGAACCATAACCTCAATTGTGATGATAGTCTGTTTTTAAACTTTTCACGCAAACAAGAAATTTTCAAATTAATCATTTTTACGTTCTGTAACGCTGATTTCTATTATAATTTAATCATAGTTATGATATTGAATATCATTTGTGAAACCCGTGTATGTTTCGGTTCTACTTCCCCTATAGGATTAAAATCTCGATTTCCTTATAGTAACACATTAAAATAATTTTTTTTTTCAGTTTCAATACAAGTATGTCAGAGATCTGTGTATGTCTATAGATCAAAAATTTTATAATTTAAAAAGATTTTCAAATTAAATTCATTTTTACGCTCTTAAGGGGCACTCCTATTGAAAAAAACACCGATACTTTAAGGATATCAATTTTGATAATTTGAAGGGATTTCAAAGAAGTTTAAAGACTATAAGGTATTTTTTTTAAATCCAAGGAATTTTCAAGAGCTTTTAACAATTGCAAGGAATTTTCAAAGATTTCAAAGAATTTGAAATATTCTGAGGTATCATAAAAGATTTTAAGAAATTTTTAATTGATTTCACTGATTTAATAGGATTGCAGAGGATTTAAAAAATTCCAATTGATTCTAAAAGATTTCAAATTGATATAATGTAGGCAAATATTTGGAAAAATGTCAGTAGATTCCAAGGAATTTGTAATTTATTTTAATAATTTGAAGGAATTTTAAAAGACTGGGAATATTTTAGGGCATTTGAAAAGAATCCAAAGCATTTGAAGGATATGTCAATAATTTCAATGAATGCCAAAACATTTTAAAGGGTTTGAAACATTTTAGGATATTTTAACAGATTTCAAGGAATTTTCAACTGATTTTAGTAATTTAATTGATTCAAAAAGATTTTTGAATGAATTTTTCAAGATTAAAAATATTTTAGGGTATTTCAAAATAATCCAAGGTATTTTCAAGAGATTTCAACAATTTGAAGGAATTTCAAAAAAATGTAAAGGATTTGAAAACTCTTTGAGGTTTCTTGAAGATTCCAAGGATTTTTCATTTGATTTCAGTACTTAAGTTGATTTCAGAAGATTTGCAATATTCTAGAGTAATTTAAAAGATTCTGAAGCATTTTCGAAAGCTTTAAAAAGTTTTAAGTGATTTTCAAAGTTTTAAAAGGTCTTGAAATATTTTGGGGAATTTCTAATGATTCCAAGGAATTTTTTATTTGAATAATTTTAAGGAATTTCAAAGGATTTGAAATATTTAAGGCTATTTTTTAAATTTTCATTTGATTCTAAAGAGATTAAAAAAATTTCAAGAATCCAAGGAATTTTGAATTGATTTCAGAGGATTTCAAATATTTTAGAGTATTTTAGAAGATTTCAAGGCATTAAAAAAAAAATAAATAAAATAAAGTAAAATAAAATTTAACCCTTTTGCAATTTAAAAAAAAAAAAAAAAAAAAAAGACTTATTGGCTCCTCGTTTAGAGGTATGCCAGGATTCAGCAGATGGGCACATATTAACTCCTACCTAATACAACGCTGCTGAAGGCTGGTAACCTCGAAACAAATCTCGCGCATAAAGGTGATAGTTGGCTGTACAATCTAAACATGAATAATACAAACAATAAAGTAGCCTCGGAATGGACTGAAACTTTGATTGACGAAACGCATACACACGGTAAACGTAATGGTCGAGTTTCAGGCGATGAATGGAGACTGGGTGTTTGGAATGCTAGAGGAGTGAATGATCTTAAAGTAAGAGAAATACGAGAAACTATGCATGTAAGGAAACTAGATATTTTATGTGTACCTGAGACGAAGAAAAAGGGTTGCGAAAATAGAAACATACAAAATGGGGTGTTGAGAGGCGGTTTTGAAATATGGTCAGGAGTAGACAGTGAATCACATGGTAGTCAGGGGGTCGGTTTAATCATGAATGAAAAAGCAAGAAACATCTCAAAGATCATGGGTTTGTATCTCCCAGATTGTTGTGGGCTAAAATGAAGGTAGGAATCATAAGATTATCCATCATAGCGTGCTACGCCCTAGTTGATAGTGACCCGAGAGAAGTCAAAGATGCCTTCTAGGACACTTTAAATGATACAATAAGTATTTGCTATCAAGGCGAAAGAATAATTCTGCTAGGAGATATGAACGGATGGGTCGGTGTCCAACGTCAGGATACAGATACAGAAAGGGTGCTAGGTAAATTTGGGGATGCAACAAGAAAAAACTATAACGGGGAAAAATTAGTTAGCTTATGCTTAGAAAAGGGCCTATTTATTACAAATACTTGGTTTAGACACAAAATGATCCACATGTACACCTGGCGTAAAGGAAATAGCCACAGTATAATTGACTTTGTTATTGCGGATGAAAGACTAAGAGAACTAGTAAAAGATACAAGAGTCATGAGGGGTTCCGAATGCAGTACTGATCATTACCTCTTAGTCTCGAAAATAAATTTAGGGCGGGGATGGAGAAGAAAGAAAACAACAAAAACAAAACAAACGCGAATAAAGATTGAACATTTACAGAAACCGGAAGTGCGAATAGACTTTCAAAATAGGTTAAACGAACGTATAGATGAGACAATTTGGACGGGATTATTAAACAATAAAGATTTAGAGGGCATGTGGACTTTGCTACGGGATATCATCGTTGAAACTGCGACCGAAGTATGTGGTACGGCGATTGTAGGTAGAAAATCTGGTGATGCATGGTGGAATGATGAAATTGAGGCAGCCCAAAAAGAAAAAAAAGAGGCGCACGAAAGAACGTTGCACATTACAGGTCTTAGCGATGAGGAGAGAAATAGACTTAAAAATGATTACAGACACAAAAAGAGAAAAGTTAAACGACTAGTCAAAGAGAGTAAAGAGAAAATCAGAACAGAAGAAGAGAGGAAAATACAAAACAGCTTTGAAGGAATGATGAAACTATTATATAAACAGTTGAAGGAAAGTAAAAATACAGAGTTTGCGAGCATGAGAAACAGCAAAAGTGAAATGCTATATGATATAGACGAGATAGTAGACGCTTTAAAAGACTCTTTTAAAGAACTATTAGGAGGTGAAGATATAGGACAACAAAACTGCGACACAGAACATAATGCATTAGAAAACCCAATTGAAAAAGTATGTGTCACTGAGGTCAGAAACATAATAAAGAACTTGAAAACCGGTAAGGCTGCTGGTGTAGATAGTATCAGCGCTGGAATGCTTAAATACGGTGGCGAGTACATACCTCACAGGTTGTGCGAATTGATAAATTTATGTATCGAGACGGGGGAAGTTCCAGACGATTGGAGAAAAGCGATTATCGTGCCAATATACAAAAGAAAGGGAGATAAAAGCAACTGCAGTAATTACAGAGGTATCAGCCTTCTAAGTACCGTAAGTAAAATATACTCAAAAATACTTATTCGTAGGGTAATGGAAATTACAGAAGAAAAGGTATGGGAAGTCCAAAGTGGATTTATGCCAGGAAGATCATGTACAGATCAGATATTTAGCCTAAGACAGATCACAGAAAAAAGCTTGAGAGTAGGAAAGAAAGTTTTCTGTGCATTTATTGACCTAGAAAAAGCATT
>CAKNYM010049915.1:134502-148163 GCA_932195095.1 Andricus curvator
TGATTTGTGAGTTTGAGGTTTGTAGGTTTATGGGCTTGGGGGTATTAAGTTTATGAATTTGAGGTTTGTGCGTTTGAGGTTTCTGGGTTTGAGGTTTGTGGGTTTACGGGTTTGGGGGTTTGCGGTTTAAGGGTTTGTTGTTCGTGGGTTTACGGGTTTGGGGGTTTGAGGTTTAAGGGTTTGTTGTTCGTGGGTTTGAGGTTTGTGCGTTTGAGGTTTGTGGGTTTGAGTTCATATTTTTTTAGGTTAGTTTTTCGCAGAAAACTAAAAAAGTAGCAGTGCTGCATGAAATTATAATTCGTCACGGGTATTTAAAAAAAAAAAATTCAGAATCAGTCAAAAATTGAGCAGTCAGCAGAATTTTAAACAAAATTTTGTGAAAAAACTCCCTGTGTGCCGTGCCACCCTTCATATGAAATTCAAAGAGATTGAATGCATTTTTCTAAACTAAAAAAATGAGATTTCTGTACAAAAAAAAAATCAATCTGCTTTAGTTGAGGATGCAACTATTTTGTATAAAATTGGTCTTTATTGCTTACATTTAACTGTCGTTGTTAAAAAATTATTTTTTTTTAGTTGAAGATTCATCTTTATCTTTGAAAATTCAACTGCTTTTTTGCAAATTATTCGTCTTCATGGGTTAAATTCAATCATCTGTTTAAAAATGCAACTCTTTTTGTTGCAAATTCCAGTACTTGGTCGAAAGTGGATCTTACTTGTAAAAAATGTATGTTTTCTTGTTTAAAATTAGTTATTTCAATTGAAAATTTGAATAAGAAACTTTTGGTTAAAAATAGACCTCTCTCAGTTGAAAATTTGGAGACCGCCTTTTTGTACATTCGGAAAAAACTAGGGGATGAGAAAAAAAGGATATTCAAAAATAAAGGGTCACCCTGATATGACTCAAAATAGATTGAAATATAAAAATTTAGTAAGATAATGCGATTGTGTAAAATTATCAATTTTACTGAAGCAGTAAGAAGACAATGTTGTGAAATATGTATATAGACTACGTCAGCTTTGCCAACATAACGTATTTGCATGTGATTCAACCAACATGGAAAAATAAGTGAGAATCAGGAAATGCTTAAAGAAGAACGCAATATGCCATATCTAGAACACAACAACAACGTTACTTGAACCCCACCTCCCTTTCCTTATCACCCGAAACAAAGGGATAGAAAGGCGGGAAGGGAGTTTTTCGCTAATCGAATCTGTAAAATTTCACTAGTCATCATTTAAATTTTACCAATTTTGATTTAGAGAGACCTCAAAGTATCTTTTGCGTTTGACCCTACTGGTCAATTCAGTTAGCCATTGGCATCTAATGTAAGTCGCAGAAGAATCAGCCAATCAGCTGTAGAGAATCGAGAGGACGATTCGAATTTAGGGAAAAGGGAAGAAAGTGTTTTCAAAATTCAAAACAAGATCAAAATTAAATTATTTTGGAAACGGTCAGATACGTGAAAACTAATTAAACTTTAAAGATTTTGCAGAGGTTTGTTTTCATACAACCCAAAAAATCAAACCCAATAAAATGATTTTTTAAATTAAGAAGAATATACAGATGTTGTGTTATCTTGAAAACGGTGAGAGATAGGCGAAAACTGACAACATTTGCAGGGTCTTCTGAAGGTGGTAGGTCCTCGGCCACCCCGACCTTAACTAGTAAACAGATCCTATTCAGTTACGGGAGGCTACAATCTTCGGGATTCTCTCATCAGTCGCGGCAGTCCTTCGGTAGAACCATCTGCAGAGATCAAGTTGGAGTTCATTATTTACCAAATTCCTGACCTAATTATTCTGAGACCAGAATTTAATCATCACCACCTGGCATAACTCCACACGAAATTATCTTCTTCCAGTGACTTTACTGTAGATTCTTCTAATCCCTTTCAATTTTACTAATCCTCATCAACTATATTTATTCATCGTATACTTAAGTTTTCTTTCTTTGTTGCAGGGTCCACAACGGAGAATTACTAAGCCTACTTATTGTGTAATGCTGTTATTTTTAACTTTATTTTATTTGAATGGTCAGCGAAACTCAAAATCTGAGAAATTAATAGATGGGGTGGTTCGCTAGAAAGAGGTTTCTTATCTTAGGAATGAATACGACTGGACTTCATTATATAATATTTAACATTTATTGAAATCAACTTTAATAGTTTTGGAATACACATCATTTAGCATAATTTTTCTATAACAACTTTACATAATCTAATTCTCAAAAAAAATTGACACACAATGACGGCGGCTGGTTCAATTTATTTTTAGGCGATTTCGACCGAATCTATTTTGATACTTCATTAAATCATCGGGATTCGTAGTATACCTGGGTGTGTCCGCATATTCTTGAGAACTGGAACTACCCCTTGGCTCTGATCCATGGCCACGCTCATAGTCTTGAATAGTAAGGTGAAGCAAATGAATCCCTACATCGTATTCTCGCTCATGTCCACCAACATGAATTCCTGATCTCGGTTTCACATAACCACTTGAATGTAAATAGTGGTCTCGCTCATGGTCATTAGCATAAAATCCTAATCTCGGACTTTCATAACCACTTTGATAACCACTTTGATAACCACTTTGATGATGCTCTTGCTCATTCTCATCATGATGAAATCCTAAATTTTGGTTTGGATAACCATGCTGACCATAATGTGAGACAGCTTGCTGACTCAGCATTCTCTCCTCTCTTAGACGCTGAGCCGCTAAAAATGCATTTAGTTGCCGATGGTTCCTGTCAATTGCATCTTCAGCACTTTGACAAACCTGACGTATCCACTCTTCATCCAAGTCTAGTCCTCGGATTTCAGCAGAGGCTTTAGCAGTGGTTTTAGCCCATTGAGCTATTACGTCTTTCCAATCTGATTCTGAAATGGTCTCAACAGCGTATAATTCTTCACCGAGTCGGGGCTCTCGAAATACACGAATTTGCCATTCGAGAATGTATGGACGAACTTGATTTTTTTCATACTTTGTAATGAGTCTACCCCTGAAACTTATTTCCAGACCTGGTGGAATCTTGAGTCCTGGTATGGTTTGTAGTTGCGGAGGAGGGGGAACAGTATTTGGATTTCTAGTTGCAGAACCTTTGCGGGGCATACGTCTTTGACGTCCTTCACGTTCTTGTGAACTTGCTTCTGTAAAAGTACAATAGAAATGTATAAAATCTGATGGAACAGCAATTCTTCATATTGATTATGTCACCACCCTCGTGAAAAGAAAGACCAACTTAAGATCACAGTATAGGCAGGTATAGACCTGTCTTAAAGTGGTCTCAAAGTGATCTTTTCTGGTCCCCAGAAGACCACAGTCCTGATGATACAGACAGCTACCCTTATTTCAGAGAGAGAGAGAGTGATGTCTATTTCAATGCCCTAAAAATGATGCAGGTATAGGCTCAAGGGTACAGACCAAAAAAACACCAAACGTTGTTTGAAACTGATCTTAAAGTGGTATTTCTTTTCACGAGGGCATGCTAATTTATTGAACAGCTTGGTATCAAATTGTATCGATTTATCGGAACCAGGCTGCTGTTGGTACACTGAAAATTATTGGGTTTCAAAAAAAAACTATGTTGCGTGGGTTACAATTTTCGTAGATCATATTGATACATTTCTGATAGAGAAAACTTCGATCGAAGGGTAAGGAATGACCTGAATCAAATTTTACACAAATCTCATACCTTCTCGTTATAGGATGAGAATGTAAAAAATTGTTTTAATTATTAAATTATCTCATGTATTCTACTTACTAATAGATTGCAAGAAAACTGCTGCGATTATAAAGAGAATAGCGATAGTGGCCCTCATTATCCCAAAATAGAGGAACTAGTTTCTTGAAGAATTTCCGGAAGAGTGACGATGGAAATCAATACCGCTTTATATACAACCCATTATCTTGTTTATTTCAATTGATCGTGACTACCTTGAAGGGTTTTAGTTATTTCTTTCCTCAATATTGTGTAATATATTGTGTAATAATAATTTAAGTATCTTGGAAGTCGAACCTACCCAAAAAAATTTTGGAAAATCTTGAGATTCTTTTTTGAACATTTTGGAAATCTTATTAAATATTCTTTTTAAATTAATTTTTCCAACAAAAAAAAATTATTGTTAGTTTTTCTAGGAATTTCGATACAAACTTTTTATTCATTCAAAACCTTTCAAAATGCTTAAAAAGCTTATAAATTTTGTGTTCGACATCTTCAAAAATCTGCATTGTGTTTTAAATATTTTGAAATCTTTTCACGTTTCAAATTATTTTTGAATCTTCTAAGAACTTCTAAATATAATTTATTATTGATTGTTCAATTTTTATTTTTCTACAATTTTTCAAAATCTTTTTGAATATTCTCTTAAAATTAATTTTTTTAAATAAAAAATCATTTAAAATTTTCCCAGCAAAGTTAAGAATTTTTTTTTATTTTCACAAAACCGTTAAAGATCAATGAAAATCTTCCAAATTTTATTTTGAAATCTTCAAAAATCTAAAATTAGTTTTTTTTCGAAATCTTTTTCTGTTTTAAATAAAGTTTATCTTCTCAAAACCGAGTTCAAAACTGGTAAATAATATCTTTTAAACCAACTCAAAGTTTTTCCAAATTGATGATTATTAATTTGTTATTTGTGTATCAAAATTCAATAATTTCACTTACATATTGAAAATTTGTGAAATAGAACAATTAAAATTGTAACTTACAATGCTTTAATTTAAAAATTTGAAATATCAACGATTTAAGACTTTCTATTTCAAATAATTCAGTTTAAAATTGTTTAGTTTTTAATATTTGATTTTTAATTGCTCATTTTAAATGAAAAGTAAAACATTGCCAAAAATTAAAAAAAAAAATCTTGCTCAATTAAAATTTTTTAAATTAAATGGGTTAAAAGTAAAATATTTCATATTGAAATAATATTTGAATTTTTAGATTTTAAATTAAGAATAGTTTATAAAGTTTTACTTTCTTGTAAAAATTTTTTCCACCAGGGCGAGTTGAAACTCAACATTTTTCTTTACAATTAGCCATAGAATACAAATAAAAAATTATTCTCAAAATATCACCCCCATAAGTCTGTTTTATAGGGTCCCAAAAAAAACCCCATGAGTGACAATATTTGTTTTGCGAGATTTCTCTGACTGAGAGCCAATAAATATTTATCTTTGATTTAAAGAAATCTTCTTTGAACCAAATAATCTTATTTCTGAGTGTGGATTGATATTTTTCAACCAGAAATCTTTAAAATGTTTAATTTATAAAATTTAAATTTTTTAAATTTTACAGATGAACCTCATTCAATTTAAAATTGTTAAATTGAAAAGTGTTCAAAACTTTCATTTTCTACATGTAAATTTTGGAAGCCTTCAGATCAAACATTTCTGAATTAAAAATTATATAAGCTTCAATTTAAAAAGTTTTTATTTTAAAAGAATACAACTTGTAACTAGGGCAGATCACCTCGAAAAACATGACCTGTTTACAAGCTACTAAATGGAAAAACATGAAATATTTACTGACTTCATCTATTTAACCTTGCCTTATTCACGTTGAAAATAATCTTTTTGTAGTGTGTGTAAAATGATATTAATTTATTGAGGAAATGAACTTGATATACTTAAACTGTAAACTGTAAACTAATATTCTCGAAAAGTCTCCTTTTCTGAATTATTGATTTATAGAAAAATAACATAAGGATAAATTAGAAAAAATATTTTTTAGACTTTCGTGTTTATTTAATATTGAGTATCCTTTTTTGTTAAACGAGCATCAACAATTTTGGAAGTACTATGAATTGTTTTTAATTTGTTTGAAAAAATTCTGTTAAAATTAATTTTTCAAAGTAAAACATCGATTCAAATTTTCTCAGAAATTTTCAGAAACTATTTGTATTATTATCCAAAAACCTTTCAAAATCCTTAAATGCTTCTGTACTTTTTGTTTGGAAATCTTTAAAAATCTAGATACATTTCCTTGAAAATTTTTCTCAATCTTTTCAAATTTTAAATTGCTTTAAAAATTTTGAAAAACTTCTATATATTTTCTAAAATAATTCGAATTTTTCCTAAAATGTTTGAAAAATATTATAAAAATAACAAAATTACTAATTAATTAGATTTTTTAAATCTTTCAAAATATTCTGTTATAATACCCGAAGGTGGAAGGGAAGTGCCGAGCCAGGTCAGGAAGAAAAAGGGTGGGAAAGGCCTGGGAAATTTAGAATTAGTTCCATCACATAATGAGAAATTCTGAAGCTCTGGCTGTGAACGGATAAGACGAAACACAATATTCGAGTAGAAAAGACGGAGCTGTAATATCGAGGACATCTGATCCGGCTTAAGTTGTAAAACTACCGTAAATGCTAACTTGAAATACTACGGTTTTTGGAAAGTCCTAGATAGATCGAAGAGTTATGACATCGAAAGTAGAATACTGCGACCCTGAAGGCACATATTTAGTTCAGGTAGTAAACTTATTCTTGAAACTGTTTTCGAATAGTACGGTTTCTGATACTTAAAATATTCTTAGAATTACAAAAAATAATACAACTATCAACATGCCGCCCCACTTGAACTAACTTGTTCAACAAAAATTTAAGGACAGAACGAAATGATTCTGGACATCGTATAGGTTGGTTACAAATATGATATGGTGTGATTATAGCAATACCAATCTAGCGATTAAAAACTAGCTATGCTTAAACAGAAAATTGTGATTGTGCTTAACAGCAAAGGAAAGAACTCAAGCTAAACATTCAATTGACATCAACAGGTGAAGGCGACAGTTTTTTATGCTTCGATTGTATTCGCCTAGAACGGTTTTCAAAGTGGCAGTTCGTACGATGTTGTCTCAGCCTGGCTGAATGTCGATGATGCGCCCGAGATTCCAACGCCAAGGCGGAATATTGTCTTCCGGTCGAATTACTAAATCGCCTACGCTGATGGATGTTGTGGCACCCCTGTGCCATTTCTTGCGTACTGTTTGCTCGTGGAGATGTTCCTTATGCCAGCGAGACCAGAAGCGTTGTCTTGATTTCTGGACATGCTGACAGTTTAACAATCGATTCGCAGGCATCCCTTCAAGGCTCCTCTCTGGCAGGCTAGTCAAAGAGTCACCGATAAGGAAATTTGTGCGGGCGTAAGAGCGGTCAAGTCATTTGGGTCAGAGGACAAAGGAGTTAAGGGTCGTGAATTTAATATCGCTTCTATTTCGATCAAGCATGTGGAGAGCGCTTCAAAGGTGAGAAGTTTCTCCCCAATTACGCGACGCATTTGATGTTTCAAAGACCTTACTGATGCCTCCCAGAGACCACCAAAGTGAGGGGATCTAGGAGGGATGAGATGCCACTTCACATGCTCATGCGTGAGGAATCGCGAAACTGTCTTATTGTGTTCGTCAGATTGTGAAAGTGAGCATATTTCACCGGTTTTGTTCCTTGCTCCCTGAAAATTAGTAGCATTGTCAGAGTGTAAATCAGAGCTTTTTCCTCTCCGAGCCAAAATCTTCTTAACGCAGCTAAAAATGCCTCGGTTGTGAGTTCACTTACAAGTTCGATATGTACTGCCTTTTTCGCGAAACAAATAAAGATCGCTACATAGACCGTGATTTCGTTTCGATTTCTGTGGCGCTTTGTCTTAATGTAGAAAGGGCCACAGTCCTCGACTCCTGTTTGCAAGAATGGTCGTTTGTACACGAGACGACTTTTCGGGAGGTTGCCCATTACATAATTAGGCATCTTTGGATTTGCGCGACAACAAACAATACATTTGTGAATCACATGTTTCACAGCGTTTCGGCCATCGATTATCCAATAACGTTTGCGAATCGAACAAAGTGTCGCTTCAGCACCGGCACGATAACTTAGGATGTGCTGTTCACGGATAATTAGGGTTGTGAGATCGTGTTTTCGCGGCAATAAAGCAGGATGTTTCTCGTAATAAGGTAAATCAGCATTCATAAGATGGCCGCCAACTCTCAGTATTCCCTTCGAATCAAGAAATGGAGTTAGCGGAGCAAGCTTACCCTTAATGGGTGTAACAGAACTGTTACCATAATGCGGGACTCGGTACGACCCTGCCCGATAGGGTTGCCAGGCCGCCCACGAGTCGGAACGGAATCCCCCGAGGGGACCCGAAGTTCCGAGCAACAGCACAGTAGTTGCTCATTCTTGGCTATTCGCCTTCCGCAACGTTACTTTTAATAGTGTTTGTGCCTTGTGCTCTCATCTCGTCTCCCTGCCCCGGTCGGACTCCAGGAAGCAGGATCGCTTCATTAAAGGACCGCCGCTTACACCTACTCCACCTTCGATTGCCAGCTCTCCGCCACGGACTGCCGGTCTACTGATTGTAAGTGGCAATAAATATCTCCTTATTTAAACCTCGAGCTCTTTATTGTGTTCACCCCTTTTCTCCCGGTGTCCTGATTCCATTTTCCCTCCCTGGTAGGCACTTCCGCCATACCTGGCGCCCAACCTAAAATCCCACACTTTTCATTATCAAACCAGTTAACCTAACGAGAAAAAGGAACAGAAAAGCGACATCAAACATTTACTCTGAACACTATACTCTGAAAACTAAGATGACTCGAATTGCATGTGAGTTGATCCACGCCTTGCCAATTTGCTTAAAAAATATTTTTTCTGTGCCATCTGTACTATTTCCTATTGATATGTGTACGAATTAATGATACATAATGATACTTATATATTTCATGATTTATTTATAAGTGCAATGATTTACCTATATGTGCAATGATTTATCTATATATGTAGTGATTTATTTACATATGCAATGATTTATTTACATGTGCAATGATTAATTTATATGTGCAACGATTTATTTAAATATGTATATGATACCAATTACGCAAAAATAAAACCATGAACGGAAATTAAAATAAAAATTTTTCCCGCAGAAAAGCAAAAGCTAAGTCGAGTCAAGATCGAAGGAATAAACGTCCAATCAGTTTATAAAGTAAAAAAAAAAGAAATCCGAAAAGATCATTATTTTTTTTCGGGGGAAAGTAAAAATTTAGTTTTCGAAAAATAAAAATAGAATTATAAAAAAGGAACAGAAAATTATTTAAGGGAAACAAGGAAACCTGAAAAAAGTCGAAACACATCAGATTTTGATTATCGTCGAATATTTCAAGCGCCGAGCGAAACTAACCGTTAAAGCGCGCAAACAAGTTCGCACGTGGAGCGAGCAACACCCGCGAGTCGCGGCAAGGTCACACGACGTATCTCGTAAACAAAGGGTCCTACAAAGAAAATAAACATATTTTCGAACTCTAAAATCAATTAGATATCCGATTGAAATTATAATTAAAATTTTCGAATAAAATGGGAATTTTAAACTGAAATACCACAGCAGACAAATATATACAGGGTGTCCCACAAATAATAATTCGAACCTAACTTAATACAAATGAAACTCAGGTCGGGTAAAATTAAAAATAAAATGCACACAGAATTTCGGAGTCTTTCTATACTTTTGAGAGCTTGAAGCAAAAGCGCGTAGAGAGCTGAGTGCTTGTAAACATCGTAGCGTTGTTTCATTTTGTGCAGTTTCGTTTTGTGAAAATGTTAGATATAAAGTGAAAGAGATTATCAAATCAGGAGGATTCATTCAAACAAGCAGAAGGAATATTATATGGAGCAGGGATCGCTGATTAAGTGTAAGTCACTTTTTCTTACAATTTTTATGTTCCGAAAACTTTAAACGCGTTTTTCTTGAAACAACGTTTTTGCGCTTTGCGCGCACGATTTCTCGAAAATTTTTTCAACGATTATTTTCAAATTTTCGACGTTCATTCTAAATATGAATATCTACAGAGTGGCGAAGCGGTTTTAAAATTTTTTAATTTTATCATAGTTAAATTAACAGAAAGAGAGCAAAAAAATACGACTTTTGGAAATTTTTTGTTCAAACTGCCGCCATTTTGTTATTTAGTAACAAAAAAAATCCGCTTCGTCACTTCAGAGCTATGCTCATACTAATAAAGAAAATTTCTGATTTATTTGTTTCAGGTGATGCTGACTGGAGATATCCTGCGCGCAGTGGACATGCCTTTTTTTTGAGACACTTTGTTTATTGTTAAATAATACCTAAACTAAATAATAATTTTATGTCAAAAGATTGTTTTTGTGAACATTGAGATAGCATGAATAAACGCTGAAAATTTTATTCAATTATATAGAGTAGTTGTTGAGAAAAAAATTCTGGACAATCATGGTCTTGAGGACCCTATTGACTCGTTCGGTGGGATTCGCCTGAGCATGATATACCGGATTTGCGGTGTGTACTATTCCGACACATTTGTTCCATCAGCCTATTCGAGAATTCTGTGCCGGTATCCGTATGGACCACCTGTGGAGCGCCCCAGCGCGACACTGTCAGGTCGATGAAAGCTTTGCGGATTGTGGGTCCGTTTGCCGTGTGGATCGGAATGCACTCTACCCACTTGGTTTAGAGGTCCTGGAACACCACGACGTACTTGTAACCCGATTTACTGGTTGGAAATTGACCCTCTGGCAAGGGCCACAGCGTCGGACGAAGTTCACGGTGTCATGGTACATCCCCGGCCAGTATTACTTCAGCGCAACCCTACTGTGGGTCTTATCGATGCTCAGGTGTCCCGACTGATGTTCAGAGTGTGCTTCCTCCACGACTTTTACCCTCTGTTCTCTGGAATTACTATCTTCCACGAATCCAAGTCCGAAACCAGCGGGTTGGTCAGAGGATCAGGGCAATGTCTATAAAGCCTTCCATCCTCTAACTTCCAATCTGGAAAAACCCACGGTCTTTCTTAAACGGCGTCCACTCGTCTCAGATACCATGAGTCGGTAGTCCCCGAGATGTTGGCTACCGGGACTTCATCGTCGTCCTCGGTCAATCTGGACAGCGCCTCCGGGACGTGGTGCAAAGCACCCTTCCGGTGGATAATTTCGAAGTTGTATAACCTTAAAGTGGAATCCTTCGAGGTACTCTCTGAATTTCTGGATTCCCCAAACGACCGCGAGGCATTCCCGCTCGGTAGCAGTGTAATTCCGCTCCGCCACGGTGAGTGTTCTACTGGAAAACGCAATTACCCGTTCCTCGTCTCGTGGTTTTTGGGTAAGCACTATGCCAAGTCCGGAAGTGCTTGCATCGCTCTGCAAATTAAAGGGGTTTTCGTCTACATCTTTGAATATCGGATAGGCCAATATTGGTTATTTTGTTAAGGCGCGTTTCAAACGTTCAAATGCCTCATTCTGCTCATCGCCCCAATTCCACTTTACGAACAATATCACATTTGTGTGCATGACAAAACTGACAGAAATTTAAGATTTATTAATGTGAAATGTTATCATTTAACCAAAACCAGTAAAGCTTATATTTCCAGCAATAAATATTTTAATTTTATATCAGAAACTGTTCAATTGAACCAGAAAATACGAATCTTTAACAAATTATTTGAATTCTCAACCAAATCAGACTAATTTTTAAGCAAAAAAGAGAAATTTTCAACAAAAGAGTTGAGTTTTCAAGCAAGAAATATTTTTCAGTCAATAAAGAAAAAAATAATTCTCATCCAAAATGTTGAGATTTTAGCCAAAAAGACGAATTTCTGGTAAAAACGTTAAATTTACAACCCAAAGATATGCATTTTTTACGGACATAATTGAATTTTCAGCCCAAAAAGACGAGTTTTCTACGAAATAATTGAATTTGCAACTAAAAAAAAAATTAATTTTCTAGCAAAAATTGAATAGCTATATTTTTGAGTCAAAAAATACTCTTTAACGAAAAAAACTAACTTTCATAGAATAAGTTAAATTTGTAGAATAAGAAATGAATTTTTAACTTAAATGATGAATCTTCGACCAAAAAAATAAATTTTTAACCAAACAGATAAATTTTCTACCAAGATGATTAAATATCTACAAAAAAAAAACTTTTGACAAGAAATGGAATAGTTAAATGTTCAGTTCACAAATTAATTAATTATTTAATAAAATACATGAATTTTGAACCAAATTTTGAAATTTCAAAGGAATATTGAACCTAATAGTTAAATTGTTTAAGAAAGAAATGAACTTGCAACCAGAAAGCTTAGTTTTTAACAAAATACATTAATTTTGAACCAAATTTTCAATTTTAGAGGAATTTTTTCAATAATAGGTAAATTTTTAACCAAATAAATGAATTTTCAACCGAAAAGGTGGATAATTCATTACAAAGTAGATTAATATTTTACCATAAAAGATAAAGTTTCAACAAAATACAGAATTTTTCAATAAAAAAGGTAAATTTTCAACTCAAGAAGATAATTAATGTTCAACCGAAGGCTAGGACGGAAGAAGAGGTTTGGAAGGTGGTAAATAGAGAGAGAAGAAGAAGGAAAAGAGTAAACCAGGATATTGAGATAGTAGAATGGAACAAATATTTTATGGAATTACTAGAAGAGATAGAGAGGAAAGTAAGAAAAGGAGGAAAAGATGGTAGGGCAACAGATGAGGAGGAGGACATTACAAGGGAAGAAATAGACAAGGTATTAGGGATAATGAAAGATGGAAAGGCACCTGGTATAGATGAGATTCCAAATGACGTATGCAAATATGGGGGGACATAATTAAAGGAATGGGCATGGATAATGTACAATAGAGTATGGAGAGGAGAGGGGTGGTCAGAGTTATGAAAAGAAGGAGTAGTGATACCAATAGTGAAGAAAGGCAAAGGGGAGGAGGTTAAAGATTATAGGGGAGTGACACTAATGCCAACACTGTATAAAGTATATGTGACTGTTTTATCGGAGAGGTTAAAAAAAGAAGTTGTGGAGAAAAAGATAGAGCCACCGAATCAGACAGGGTTTAGAAAAGGGATGGGGGTGATGGACATGTTCTGAACTATTTAGTAAATAAGAGGATTAAAAGGGAGAAAAGGGCAATGGTAGCAATATTCGTAGACTTAAAGGCGGCGTTTGACTCATTAGACCGAGGCGAGATAGAAAAAGTTATGGTGAAAAAGGGGATACGAGAGGGATTAATAAAGAGAGTATCGGAAATTTTTAGAGAGACAAAAAGCAAGATGAAGGTAGGAGAGCAAGTAGGAGATAGTTTGTGATTGGTGAGAGGAGTAAGGCAAGGATGTCCTCTGAGCCCACTTTTATTTAATATATTCATATCAGACTTTTAAGAAGAAATGAAGAGAAAAGGGTGGGGAGGAGTTAGGATAGGGAACGAAAAGATATATACACTGGCATACGTAGACGATATAGTGTTGATGGCAGAGGATGAAGAAGGGATGGCGGGCTTAAATACAGGATTAGAGAAATACTTAGATGGAAAAAAGTTGAATTTAAATGTAGAAAAGACAAAGATAATGAGGTTTAGAAAAGGAGGGGGAAGAAAGAAAGAATGGACGGGGAGATGAAAGGGAATAAAATTAGAAGAAGTAAAAGAGTTTAAGTATTTGGGATATAACTTGCAAGCAAATGGACATCATAGAGCTCATATAAGAGAAAGGATAAAAAAAGCAGCAGAGGTAATGAAACAGATATGGGGAATAGGAAAAAGGAGGTTCAAAAAAAATTTGGAGAAGAAGAATCTGGTTATTTGATACGCTGGGGATATGGGGATGGAAAGAAAGGAAAGAGATTGAGAGTTTACAAGAAA